>VZRQ01001710.1:779662-879857 GCA_013397975.1 Machaerirhynchus nigripectus | reverse complement strand
GGCTAGGGACTATTTCTCTGGGCGGAAGAGGATTTTAGGAAAAAATGCCGAGGAGTGTGGGGACTCCATGAGGAGGGCGCTGATTGGTGGGTTCGTACCTGCAATGCGTCACTCGGACATGCACACTCTGGGCTGGGAAGGCGGGTACCCCTCCCCCCGCCCGCAGTGCGTGAGGGCCGGAGCGGCCCCGCAGCCCCGCCGCTCCCGCGCCCTCCCGGTCTGCCAGCCCAGGGCGGCAGCCGCGTCCCCGGGAGCGCGTTTGCCACAGCGTTTCGAGCCTTTTTCTCCGTGCTGTGCTCCGGCAAGCGTCACCCACACAGAATTACTCGCTCTGCATCCAGCACAGTCCAGAAAAATTCCCACCTTGCGCTGCAAGCTAGAGTTCCTTCGTCGCTTGGTAGCGTTGTTTAAAAGAACAGATTTCACAGAATCAGGTTGGAACAGATCTCTGAGATCACCGAGTCCAACCCATGGCCGAACACCACCATGTAACTAGACTATGGCACTGGGTGCCACATCCAGGCTTTCCTTAAACACCTCAGGGATGGCGACTCCACCACCTCCCTGGGCAGCCCATTCCAGTGTCTAATCGCCCTGGCTAGGAAGAAATTCTTCCGAATGTCCAACCTAGACCTCCCCAGTTAAGACATTTTCCCTATTCCTCTCCCATTTTCCCTGTTAGAAATCACATATGCCCTGGTCCTGTACCTAAGGACAGGTGGCCAGCAATTCTGAGCTAAAATCTTGAGTCTTAAAAGGGTTTTCCGTAAGATGCATTTGGACAAATGGGTCCAGGTGCAATTTTCAAACTTGCACATGTATTTCCAAATATAATTAAACAGCTGCAATATTGGCTGAGTCCAGTGACAGCAGATCTACCTGCCCTCTGTGAAAACCACAACACTTATTTTTGGGACCATAAATACATTATTAAACTTTGGGGGCCTGAGTTAAAGTTTTGTGACCTAAGTTTGAACACAAATCACAATACCAATCACATTTCAGTGAAAAACTACCTACTTCCACATCTATTGCAAGAATTATTTAATTGATACTTACACAGTATGTAAACAAACAGTATTTTATACCTATCTGTGCACTGTTAACGACACAAACTAGAGCAATGGCTCTCACTTTGCACACTAAAGAGGTTTTACTCATCTCTGTTCTTCGCAGTCTTTGGTTTATAGGCCACAGAAATAGGATGTGCTTGGGAGGGGACTCGCATGAATAAACTCATAAAACAAAAATTCTGTGACTTTTCCCCCCTGAACATTAATTCAAATTCTCAGGCCTGCTTTCTTTTCAGGATGATTTGGTATCCACTGAATTCAGAAACACAGTGGGGGAAAAAAGCCAGAAGAAGGCCTAGTTTCCTAAGATAATCAAGGACCCCTTCATTGAGTACAGTGCCTCTCATCCTCCTTACTCACTTTGTGGTCATAGGGAATACAGAAAACAGCACCATATACTTCAAGCTGGCCCCCAGCCTTGAAATCTATCTGCAGATACTGGTTTGTGATACACTGGTTTGTTAGGCCTCCTTTCCCCTTATGTGTATTTATAGTCCACAAATTAAGCACATCTGAACTATTGTCTTTTCAAACTCTGATAACATTCTTTCAATGCTTAATGTGTACCTAGATGAATAAAATACTTCCCAGAGCAGGCAATGACTGCCAAGGTTACTGTTATGCACTCCTCCTCCAACCACTGCCATAGGAAGCAGGAGCAAATCCCTGCCTGTGGTCAGGCTATGCTGGATGCAGACAGCTGAGCTTCAGTCGAATTTTCCTCCTCCCTGATGCCCCCTTTGGTTCAGTTTTAAGGATTGCTCTGACATTCTCAACTTCTTTACATTTCTAGAGGTGAGAATCTATGCAGAAAAGTTCTTGACCAAGGAATTCATCACCTGCTCTAGATTTGTGATAAAAGTGGCATAGCAGCACTCAGGGTGCATGCTTGTCACACCCTCAAATCTGAAGCAGACCAGAGCAGAGTGCATCTGTGGAGCAAAACCATCTCCTGTGGAGACCTTAGCTTTGGTCCTGGCAACAGGATGCCCACGGGTGCATGGTGCTGGGCCTGATGTGCCAAGACCTTTCCTTGGCATGTCTTTTATCCTCACATTACTTCAGAGAGCCAAAACATTGTGACACCTAGGTTGCTCAGGCGCCCAGGCTCAAGGAATCTATTGAGTGTGGTAAATCAGCATTTCTGTGAAAGTGGTCCTGAGGGATTTGATGAGAAGTATGTGGAAGGGCTGTATTGAGACACCAAGTTCTGACTGAGTCCTGTTCCTGGAGTTTGCCACTGGCCATCTTGAGCACTGAGACTCTAGGAAACATGAGGCCCACAGCATGAGTAAGATGTAGGCTTGTTAATTATGCCCTAAGGGTCTGCTGAGGAGCAGGGACTTGAACACAAGGGTCCCAGAGAACCTGACCACCATGCTGTACGTTTTTGTGGATGTCCATTAAAGGATTTGGTATCTGTAATTTATATTAAATTCTTCATACTCTTGTTACTTACGTTCAGTTTTCTCTAAATAAGTGGTCATCCTCCCTCTGCCCTATGTTTCTTAAGCCCCCTGGTTCCTTGATCTCTCTCTCGTTTCCATTTCTCTGTTCTTATGTGTCTCCTTTTTTCCATCTGCATTTTCCTTCAGCAGCACCCATTTCCTGTGGGTTTCATCACCACCCCCACCCTGCTTCCATCTGTTGAAGAGATCAGCCACGAAGTTAACTTGCAATTACACTACCCGTGAAATTACACCAACACTTCCAGTGGCATTACTAAGCATTAAAGCAAACACCCTGGTGAAATTAATGGGAGAGGGGGGAATTTGCCCCTGCACAAACGGGTTGTTGGCAACCTCGGGTAGGTAAACCAGCAGATCCTCAGGTATACTGGGGTAGCCTAGAGAGGCAGAATTGCTTTTCAGCAGCCTAGCTGACACCCTCTGCAGCCTGCATGTGCCACGAGAGGCAGGGAAATACATCAAATGGCCAGCCCCAGCTGCGGGCTGCGACTCTGACACCTCTGACAGAGCAATAATGGGAAATGACGGTAATTTCTCTGTTGCAATGGTCAGGTATAGTTCTACCAGCTTGGTCTTTTTAACATGATAATTTCTCTCTCTGCTATGTAATTTAAAAGATGTGTCAATGTTTGTGATCTGTGTTGTTTGGTTTTTTTTTATCCCTCAATACAGAAATACAGTTTTATAGAAGTCCAGTTTCAGGATTAGGGCAGCAAATGAGAAAAGCAATTCAAGTTCCAAGGTTAGATGAGCTATATATGCCCGCAATTTTCACAGTTACTTTTTGTCGTATACTTAATATTGTGTAAATGCAATTTATTCTATCATTTTAATAATATTTTAGTGGATCATTTGGACTGATGTATACAGAATGCTGTGCCATGGTACAAAATGCTATAGCTGCTTCCTCAAGATTATTGTAATAGTTTGAACAACCTAATTAGAAATTAACTGCAAATTTTATAAGTGAATTTCTGAGGTAAGAAGAAAAAGGTTCTCTACTTATCACAAGTACTAACACTTAGCATTTAACTGCTGCATACAGAAGGAAAATAGCTCATGGCTGTTTTTCCATAATGGGTCTGATTTTTTCCAGCTTTTTCTGTAACACAGAACCTGCCCCCCTGAGAAAGGCCTTTATCCCCAGTTCCAGCTTTATGGGCATAAAACTAAGGTGGAAATCAATATTTATCCACCCAGATGTATTTGGAAGGCCCATTCAGCCCTCAGCAAGGAAAAACTTAGTTGTCTACAAAGTTTTAAGGGGCTAAATGAGACATCTTGGTTTCTGGTATCCTGAGAGCATCTATTTATCAAACAACCCAGAATGCTGAGAACTGGGAGGCTACCCTTGCCTCACCTGGATGGCAGCAGTGGATAGAAAAAGCCAGAGGTTTATTGACTGTGTTAGATGGAAGACACCTCCTCTAGGATAAACATGGTTGTGGGAATAACTGCACTTTCTCCTTACAAGTTGAAAGCCTTATCCTGTCCTTTGTGCCTGGTCCCTGGAGCACTCACACCTGGACTGCATAGTGCCAATGAATCTTACACAGGGATGGCACTTCTTCCCCTAGGGAATATGGACAGGTGATTCCTCCCACACTTAACTTTCTGTAGGAAGTGCATAGACAAGAACAGTACATGGCAGAAGGGATTGCATTACACGCTTTCAGAATATGCCATGGCTGTGCCAATGCTGAAGGTGACCCAGGCATATCCCAGTCAGGTTTCAGGTAATTCAGACAGGGATACCAAGGTAGCTCTAGCAGCGTGGTTCTTTCCACGGAGCACCAGACCCATTCCAGAAGCCAGGCAGGTTTGCAGCCAGCGGATACAGAACTCTGTGATGGGGATTACACTGCTCCCCTACTCCAGGCTAGATGTTGTAAAGCTGATTCAGGTGACCTAAAGCTGACTCTTTAACTGTATTGTGACCATTCACTAACGCAAAACAAGACAGGAGAGCCCAAAAAAGGGAGATGGGTACACTCACATAAAACTGGGAGGCTGGAGAAAGGCACAATATCTAATCATAGGCTCTAGTCAAGGATTAAGAGTAAAAAGCCAATGGGATCACTATATATATTTTTTTTTTATTTTTAAGAGATAAACAACTGCTTCAATTTTATGAGGATTTCTGATGGAACATTGTCCATAAACCTGCAGTATTTTCTGTGCTCTTTTGAGGCAAACCTAGCTCTAGGTCTTCATTTCACCAGTGTATCATTCTGGAAGATGAGAATGCTGCCTGGGCAGAGGCAGTAAGAGATCCCATTTCTAAACCATGTTCTTGAAGTACAAGAATAGATAGCCCTCACACTAACTCTGAGCAAGATCTTGCTTTTTTTGTGTTTTATTTTCTAAAATACCTTAATAGGAGGGAAAGCATAAGCCCCGTATTTGCTCCAAGATAACAGAAATCCCACAGTTCATCATCTATTGTACAGTTCTTTTTTCCAGGGACTGGAAATAATGTCATAACACTTACAAGAGACAGCATAAAGTCTAGGAAATTGCAGAATGTATTCCAATATCTTCAGATTCTGCAAAGGCTTCTTTTTCTTTCCTTTGACGAGCTGTAAGAAAAAGAGAAAGTCATAAAGAGTCACCAGCGCTCCCACCCATGGGGCAGAAGCCTTTGTCCGTGAGAAGCACCACCCAGTTACTATCATCACAACTTGACAAAATGCATCCAAGAAACTGTTTAAACTTCCCCTCATGTGAAGATCTAGGAAGACAGTAGTCAAGAGAGTACTTGGTAATTCTCCATTTGACAGGAAGAAATGGCTAGAGGAAAAATATGCTTTTCTGGATCTGAAGACTCTTAGTTTTGGTGGCTTTCTACATGGATGGTTTTCATCCCAACATAATTTTTCTTTATTAACAAACAAAAATGACAGAATAATAGGTAACTCCTATTAAAAATTCCCGGGGAGGTAAAGCACTGCTTATAATAGAGTTATATGCTGCAACCTTAATTAGGGCATGGTGCCAAATACCTCTGTGATGGAAAACAAATTGATGTAATGATGCTTTCCCATTACCTTTTTTGGAGTAATTAAATGTCACAAAATATTTTGCATACTTCTTACTGGGGACCAAGACATATGGGACTGATTTACAGCAGGAGTCAAAAGGATTTTCTTTAAAATCAGTGCAGGTAGACAGGCAGCTTCTGGAACTGAAAGTTAAAATATATTTTAATTTTCTAATGACACCAAAGGGTGAAGCACTTATTGACTGTAAAATTTCAAATACAGTGTAGAATCTGACTAGATTAACGTAGTATATCTACTTCCCTTTTTCACCCAAACAGACATTGTTTCACCTAAGCTGAAACTGCTCTGGAAATTCAAACCCTGTCATTTAGTCTTGTGCTGTAAGATCCTGCATGTTTAAAGAGATTTATGTCCACACACACTGACAGCTGAAGAATCCACCTCTGTTGAATTCAGTAGGCTTTTCACTGGCTTTCCTTCAGCAGGTCACATCCTGAGCATCTTACTCACTTTTTCCTCTATCTGCACTCAGGCATGCTTTCAGAGTTTATCCAATGTAAGGGCCGATTAAATACTGAGCAAACAGTTCAGAATTTGGCTGCTTTTATAAATAATGATTCAAAGGTTTGATTTAGCTACAGATGAGCCTGAGCCACCAAAAAAACCTGCATCTGGATCCTAACTGTGTCAACTCCCATGGCAGAGATTTTTTTTTCCCAGCCAAAGCTTAGCCTGAAAGTTCATGCAGAAAGACAAACTGTGAATCAGAAGCCTGCACCAGTGCCCCGGGTGAAGTGCGTACCAGGATAGCCTGCAGCCACATGCCAGCTTGCCATTGACCTTTTATCTGCATAAATAGTCGTGACCTTTGGGCTGCTCAAATTAGTGCGGGCTGCTCGAGCAGGCAAGTATCACAGCCCTCTGCTGCTCAGGCTGCATCTCTTTGCCTCTTCCCTCTCGTGCCATCTCCTTCGCTGGGCAATGAAGGCAGGTGGGGACATGGGATGGCTTTCTTACCTCTGGGGACATCCTGTGCCTCGGAGGAAATCCACCACTGGCTGGGTAAGACCGTGCTAAAGCCTCACTACATCAACTCAGTGACACAGAGAAGACCAAGTTAAGGAGCTGACAATCCACCTTTGGATTGATACTTTTCTACAGGGCACAATAAACCTGCTTCTCGCAGTGACTCTCATTATCTTTCATTACATTTAAAATAAGTCCTAAGAAGTTTAAAAGCAAAAGAGGTAAGTTGCTAACAAAATAGTTATTCTTTTGCTCAGCCTCAAAGTGAGTTTTTTTCTTAAAAAGAAAAGGTAGATCACTAAACCATTCTAATCTACCTCTTATTCACTGGACTGTATGCTGTGTAGGCTTTAATGCCCATTATTTTCTCAGTGGACCAGAGCTAGCGTGCTCTCTCATGTAAATAAACATTTAGTCCTATTTCAAAATGCATCACTTGTGTCCCTGAAACCACAGCAGTTTTAGTTATTTTTGGAAACAGGTATTCACACAGTTTTACAAGCACATTTTTTCCAATTGTTTAGAAAAGGTCCTTCAGTTGCTTAATGACAATATTGACTAGGCCTGAGGGGAAGAAAGAAATGAGTGGGGTATTTTTAAGGATATAAAGGAGGAAAAGAATACAAATATTTTCAAGGTTCTCCAAGACACTGACTGCACAGACACATTTCGAAGGGAGGTTACTATCCCTGGAATTCTCTCCAAAGCTCTTTTTTTCTGATTTCCTCTACCCAGAGTTTTTTTCTTTTTGTCTGTTTCAGTCATAGGGCTACCAGATCCCAAGTGTATTTTTCCACATGATGTACATTGTCTACATGATGCTTTAAAAATTCAATTGACTCTTATTATACATTCTGGAGACATTTTTAATTGCACCAAGGAAAACTGTCAGGCAGGTAGTGAGACAGCTAATAAGTAGTCACTAATCCCCATGTTTTTAAAACTAAACTTGAGGGAGCCATCCCGCAAGCAAGAGTGGGAGCTGCATGCTGAGGCACGTGCCTGCTGCCTTTGGCAGATGTGTTGGAAGGGAACTAATTGTTCTGCTGCATCACATCCTTCAGCTCTGCAGTGAAGTCTAACCCACAGCTGTCTGGGTGAGCTGAATTTCACCCCACATTTCAGGAATATTTGCTTGCTGGAAGGGCTGCAGCATCACTCATATGGTCCTTGGTCGGCCACCCAAAAATCAAGTGTCCTGCCCCTCTCCCAGAAGGATGGTATGGACAAGCGCCACAAATTCTGAGAATGAGTCACAAGGGTGCAAGACCTGCAGACGCATCTTCGTGCTGGGCAGTTTGAGGGGCTGCAAGAGAGGGTGAGGGTTTCTCACTCCTATTTGCATGATCAGTTCCATAGAAACAAGACCTTGTGACTCTCAAAGTTCATTTGCCAAATTACAGCATCTCCCTCTTTAGTTACACATGAGAAAGGGCATTTCTATTTCACCAGAGAAGCAAACAAAGGCAGGGCCGGGAGGGCTGGTCTGCATCCCTCTCCTCCAGAGCCGTGGAGCCCCTTAGGCACAAGCTGCACTACAGCTGCAGAGAGGAAAAAATGTGGGCTACCCTTGCTGAAACACATTGGCAGTACATCACTCTTTACAACTGGAATTTTTGCTGTGGGTTTTTACCAATGACAGCTTAGGACAGGAATAGGAAATTTCACATGATGATGAGGTCAACTTTTTTCGCTTGTCCAGTGCCCCTAGACGAACACAAAGCTGCTGAAGTTAAGATTTATGATTGCTTGCAAAAAATTGAGCTTGAGCCATGATTTTTAGCCGGCTCTTTTGTGTTATCTTTTATAGCTCTTCCAGCAGCATACTCATTTGAAACTTTTAAAAGCAATTTGGGTTGCTTTCATTTGATCCTCATTTCTGCTCCCCCACTCGATTATCTGTGCCTGTCCAGGAGCAATTTTAAGCTGACCCATTCTCAAGTAAATGAGAGGGCACTGCGTGTGTTTGCAAAGCATGTTTAACTTGTGTCTTTCATCTGTGATTAATATTAAATCTATTGAACTACATAAATAAGTAATTCACCTACAAACCTGACAAACCGACAGTAATTTCTTCCCCTCAGAGTTTGCAGCTCGCAGGTATCTTTTTTAATGGTTTCATTTCCTTTTGTGTACCTGGAGATAAAACCAGTGAGCTAGACAATCATATACGAAAGAGGGAAGGCTGCTTGGCTGTTGTTCTCTGCCCACATCCCATTACACTCAACATACATAAACGTGCATAAAAACATAGAGTGAGAATAAAATAACCACTTTGGATGTCACTTCTGCTGTCATGGTTTGTGCATGAGAAGTAGACTCCAGCTTGGCCTTCTGGTTTGGATAACAGCCCTGTAAAATCATTTCTACCAAGAGACTAGAGGTCTGGTTTTGTTCTCGTGCAAATGAAACTAGTGGAATTATATAAGCATAAAATCAGGGACAAATGAGAGGAAACTCTTATTTGCTCTTTTGTATTTTTATGGAGTTGGGCTCTTTACACACATGACAATGCTCTTGTAAGAGATGGAAGGTGGGTGGACAGGCACCTGGCCTCAGGAGGACCATGCCACTTCAGCCTTGCAAGCCGTGTGAGGCACGCACACAGCTGGCTGTCAGAGGGGGCTTGAAACAAAATAAACTCCCCAAACTAGGAAGCCCCTTGGAACTAAGTAAGAGGAAACACTAAATGCAGGGGGTCTAGATGAAATCCAATCCTCTCTCCACCTTGTCTAGGAGCCTATATCAAAGCTGTAGGAAAGGATGTCTATCTAGCCAGGAATCCTTTCCTAACCATAATTGTGTAGGACCTCTCTTTGGAAGCAATGATGGGAGGCTTTTCCTTAGAATTCACCCCAGCACCACTTCAGGCTGTGTGCTCTGCTGGTACTGGGCTAAAGCTCTTTATCCGTGGGAATTCTCCTCCCTCCACCATTAGCTGCATATGTAAAACCCTGCATAAGCCATTGTAGTCTCTGGGATCTGGGGGTGGGGAGTGGAATGGAAGAAATCTTGTAGCAGAATATATTTAGCTTCCATCTCTTCCACGATGCTCCTTCACACCTCCCAGTTAAGTGCATCCAGCCTTGTACTGAGCCATGAAATGCAGAAGAACCAGCAGAGCTTTCTGCCTCATTGAAGTGGCTCAGATTTATACTTCAATAAAGCAGCCTCAGTACCTAAAACATAAAATGGACCCCCCCAAGTTATTTGAAAAAAGACATTTTAAACATAGTTTGTGGGAGAGAACCTAAGTTGGTTCCTAATGCTATTCAGCCATACTGAAAATAAAATTTCATGTCTGTTCAGAACTCAAAAATGGGATCAAAATTATGGGCTAAAAGGGCAGAAATCACATCAACCAAGCTGCCTTTTGCCTGTGAAGTTTGGTCTTTGGTGTTTTTCACTTACCAATGCTGCAGAACTTATTAGTTGTCCTTAAGGAGTGCTACTGTAGGCAGGGAGTAACCAGCTCATGGTTATCTGCTGTGATCAAAAGCCTGAGAGTGAAATGGATGTTATTCATTGCAGCCACTCTGAGGCCATTTCATATGGAAACAATTAAGAGGCAAAAATCTTATCATAACAAAGGAATGAGAAGAAAGATCAGGAAATACAAGCAGATTGGATCATTCTCTAAAAATGGATACAGTATTTACTGTTGGTGAATATAATACATTTAAGACTTGAATTACCACAGGACAGCAGACAGGACTCTGAGTTGCAGATTTTTTTATGCAGTCTAAGAGGAAACTCTTAGTAAAGATTAAGGGTGAGTGTAAAATTTACGTCTCAAATGGAACAAAATGTAACTTACTTCATGTGTGTGCAGAATGGAGTCTGAAAATAATGCATTTAAAAAGTGGTCACAGTGGGAAATTACAAAGAAATGAAAAGCAAAGAGGAAATAAAAAAAATATGGTCCATGAGCATTTCCTTAAAAGCAAGGGGAAAATCTAAATGGACACTGAAGAGCATCCACAGTGATTTGCACATCTACTTGAGACCAATGTAAATGCAGATGGAAACAGAAAGTGGCTAAAGAACAAAATCTCTTTCTAAAAGGTGTTTACTCTTCCAGGCAGTAAAAACCCAGGGGGTGGGTTTTTTCCCACTGCTATCAGAGAACAAGTGAGGCAGTTACTGGAAAGCATATACCATAACAAAGAACTCTGAAACAGCATTTAATATTTCTGTCTGGCGGAGTAATTAAATGAACAAATTTTCAGCCAAGCGATATGAGCTACACAAGACATTGTCAGTCATGCACAGCTGGGAGCCAGGGTGTCCATGTCCCTCAATTCCTAAAATAGTCATCTGTACTTGCAGAAAAGTTTTGAAATCACTCTCAGTAGCTACCAACACTAGGTCTCCTAGTGCCGTACTGCCATGCCCTGGTGCTGTATGCATACTCACACACCAGTTTTCAATATGTCACAACCTCGGTTGAATTTAACATAAACTTGCATTGTTAGGTGAGAGCAAACTGCCATCCAACTGCTCCCTCTTGACCACTGCCTAGAAGACGAATTTCTATTGCTGCTGAAATCAATTTCAGTTTTATGACTGGCCTCACTGGAGCCAGGATTTGGCTAACTGTCTGGATGTAGGCAGCTAATGGTTTTTCTAACAACAGCTCAGAGATGGTGTAAGTCAAAGCAGAAATATTTAATGCCTTGAGACTGGCAGAACATCCCATTCATGCTCTTGGCTTACCTGGAAAAAGGGGTATCAGGTATTGATGCCTTCATTCCTGTTCAAATACCCTTCTTTCCCCCTTAAATAACAGTAATGCATGAGTGGAAGTCATCTCACTTCTTCAGAAAGCTGAGAACTGTACAAACACCCACTTAAACTGACCAACGTACACTGAGCAAAGGGTTGGTTGAGAGAGCACCTGAACCTCTGAATGGGACACCACAGACCCAGCCTAGTGCCTCCACTGTCATCCTCCATCATCCTGCCCTCCCTCTGCTCCCCTCGCACCGCCACGACTCCTCACAACCTGTGACAATCCGCATTGCACTTCTCTGAAGCTACCAGAGCTTCAGAAAGCTGTGCTGCCAGGCTGGGTGGCATTGGCCCACAGCGCTCTCCTTCCCGCTGCTTCTCCCTTGCTGGAGCATCCCTTGGAGGCAGCAAGCACACCTTCTGCACTTCCTGCTGCACATCCCCAAGCCACCAGCTTTGATCACTCAGGCAACCACTAAGGCTGCCAGCTGCAAACCCATGTGATTTCCAGTCCTTTCCCAACTTTGGCAAATGCTTTTGCCTCAGCAGCAGTTCAGTGGAGCATGGCAGGAGGCAGGCACTTGGGAGAAGGGGTAGTCCCACACGAGATGTGAGCTTCATCCATCTACTGGCTGGACACAGAAAGCAGAGGTTGCAGAACAAGTAATCCTGGGTGCCGTTGGCATTTTAGAAAGAGCTACATATATGACACAGTTTCTCCAGAAGTTCCCTTTAAATAGTAAAATTTCTGCCCATTTGTATTCACAGGTCTTACGATTCTATTTTTAAACAGAATGTAGGTGTTCATGAACAGTGGGTGTGAGACTGACAGCACTAGACCAGAGCTCTCCATTTGCAGAATAACTGCTGCATTGACTACTATGCTGCAAACTCCTGTAATGGAAGTACCAAGGACTGAGAGGGTCTTCCCATCCCTGTGCTTATTTTGCCTTTGTCCTTGCAGCTGAAGCTGCCCCAAAGGGAACCAGCAACAAAGATGAGCTGTGGAGGCCTGTGTGTGTCCACATGCATGCTCAAACACTTGCTAGAACAGGCACAAGATTATCAATCCTTCCAGACAGTAATTGCTTTTAAGCCTTAGCAATTAATTTGGATTTTGTACTCCATTGCCATAGAAGTAGCTTTTCACATGACTTCTTGAGTTCTCTGAGACATCCTTAAGCAACATGTTTAGGTCTCTTTTTCCTTTATTTGCTAACTTTTTGTTCTTAAATTTTAACAGCTCAGGCTCAGGTACTTGTACCCAACTTTGGAAATACCAAAGGTTCTTACCAGTTTTCAGAGAACACCCTGAAGTACACTGTTGTGCATAGCTGGGGTAGCTTATGCCTCTAACCATCATTTAACAGGTGATTCTGCAATTGAGAATAACCATGTTGCGCTTCTGATCCTTTCTCCCACTCCAGCCCACTCAGAAACACCTTCTGAAAGAAAACTCCATGGCAGAATCCCTTTACCTGTCCCCTGAGCCATCTATTCTGCACATGACAAAGTCACGAGCAGAGGCAATACCAATACCTTCCCTTTCTTGAGGCATGTTAGGTATATTACTAAACTAAGGGAGTTCCTCCAAGACTATAGGCATGCAATTTCCAGCTATTTCTCTAAACCCTCCAGTCCTCATATGTTAATGTGCTTTGGCTTTTGGTTCAAGTTATTAGGAAGGAATCTTCTTTAGCCTAAATTTTATTTCTTTGCTTCCTTTGAATAATTTAGGGTCAAGTTATAATTTTCTCTTTCTGTCTCTAGGCTTGTGTAGAGAAGAGCGAAATTCTTTTCATTTTTGTCATTTCCTGCCCCCTCCCCCAGCTCTCTGGAATGGTGTTGTTAATGTGCTATGCTTGTATGCTCAGCCCTCTGCTAACTGTCTTAAGCGTTGCTTTTTCCTTGCAAAACTAGAAGCGGATCAAAGCATCA
Source organism: Machaerirhynchus nigripectus (assembly GCA_013397975.1). Classification (NCBI taxonomy): domain Eukaryota; kingdom Metazoa; phylum Chordata; class Aves; order Passeriformes; family Dicruridae; genus Machaerirhynchus; species Machaerirhynchus nigripectus. Next base: position 866,618 of record VZRQ01001710.1, on the reverse strand, counting down.
TGCCCATTCTGAATGCTAGAGAAAGCATAGGCAGAAGCTGCCTGACACAGAGTTCCTCTGATGGTAGCACCTCTCTGCCACATCAGAGGGGTCATGGTCAGGCAACAAAAACCGGTAGAGACCAGTACCTTGGCCCTGCTTTTCCATGCTCCACCTGGTAAATCTGATTTCTGAGCTTTGTTTGCTCTCACAGTATTAGAAATGTCTGCTATACAGACAGAAATTCTGTTATAAAATGAATATAAATGCTGTTATGCAAAAAGATCAGGCCCAAGGCTCTTAACTAACTGAGAGCCCAAAGACTAGATTTAGGATGATCCAAGGCCTGCCCCTGCAGAGAAACTGTATGCAAAACAGCAACACAGCCTCTTGCTGCAAGGTCATCTAAGGCTTCTTGTTCGCTCTCCCGATTTTATTGTGGGATCTTTTGTGACGAGGTTCAGCCCAGCCTTCCTACTGTTCATTTTTTTAAAGTACTTTCGCAGTAGTCAGTTCTCTGAAGTGCCATTCTCTTTCCTTTGAATTGACTGAGAATCTGGGTTAAAGTGACTGACTATGTGACAACAAAGGAGCGAATGTCATCAGGTCCAAAGGATTTGATATGCTGTTGGTTATAAAATGTACTCGGACAGCCCAAGTTCTGTGCCAGATTAATATTTGATGTCATGGGACTTGACTGGCTGTAACTGAAAGAGCTGGGGCCATTGTTGGGAAAATGGCCATCTCTCTTTCAGAGGAAAGTTAGGACTCATAGGAGCTGACAGCCTGACAGTCCGATCTTCCATTCACCCATAAGCACCAGTCGGAGTGAGCAGTGACAATGCAAGTTTCCCCATATCTAATTCACTGACAGGTCAAATTCTCTTTGTAACCCCTAAGTATTGTGCATACTTTCTATTAGCAGCCAGAACTTTCCTTCTTCCCACAGTTTAGAGGGTATCAGTGCATGGTTCCTCTTGACAGTAGCCACTCTGTCTCTCTCCCTTCTCCCTCTTCCCTCCCAGCCATCCCACCTCTCCTAGTGCCTGTGGCAGCAGCAGTACCCTGCTCTCTCTGGGCGAGACATCACCACCTGCACCCTCCTGCCTCGGGCTCCTCTGCCATTCAGGAGTGGCAGGCACTGTTTAGTCACAGTCCCAGTGACAGCGACCTGCACAGCAGCTGCAGGGAAGCTGGAAGGATGCACGCCCAGTTGGTGTAAGGGCCCCAAACCAGGCTCTGTGGAGAGGATCCCAAGCCAGTATCCACTCTCAGCACCAGCCTTTCAACACCAGGAGGATTCTGGCTTGATGCCTTGCAGCACTGTGCTGGGCAGCACATAGTGGAGTGCAGGGAGAGTCACACAGGAGGACAGGGTTTTCTCCAAGTAACAGTCATGCGTTTGCTACCATTATTTGTTAAGAGTCATAAAAACAGCACTTAGGATGCAGGTGTGTAACTCTGGCCCTATCTGTGCATGTATGAGGCCCCCCTACATAGTCCATGCAGCTGCATAGTAGTCCAATAAACTCAGAAATCTCAAACTCTCTCACATAAGGAGAAAACAATTTCGGGCTGCATCATCAACACTTTCCAAAAATGGCCCTGTTTTGTCTGTCTGCTGATCCTTAACTTATCCAAAACCTCTCTCAGCTAATAAGGACCACGTGGCAGTCACACTTCATTTAAAAAGAGGGGGAAAAAAGGAAGTTGGTGTTGCGGCATATAGATATTAAAAAAAATAAATCAAATAAAACTTGGCATTGTGAATGGAAATCAATGGACTGCAAAATTGTATTTGTTCTAGCTGGATAGAGTACTTGCCAAGTTCCAAGCTGTTTGTCTCTTTCTGAGGAGACATGGGGTCTGCTCCATTTGTACTGTAAATACAAGGCTGTTGTGAAGTGAGACTTGAACTTTTCCACCTTCAAAACAGTTTATGCATACAAGAAAAAATTAATCTCACAACATCCCATGAGATGGGATGAGAAGAACAAATCCTATCCCTTATTTAGAGAGGGAATGAAGGGAGAGTGGGTATTTTGTCCAAAGCCATGAAGCAAATATCTCTTAGAAGTGAAATGCTTGGCTTCTGGTCTTACACTGAGAAATTCTGACTATGTCCCTCTTAAAATTCTTTCAGTATCTACAAACTGCAGGCAACATAGTATCTGAACAGTAATAATTCATGATAAAGCACTGTAGTGGCTAGCAGGTACACCACTGCCCTGTAACTCCATGTGACCTTGGCTAGCTGTCACTTTCAGCTCAAGATACCTGAAGGTGTCACAGAGGACAGTGTTGCTTCTCAACTGCACTACACTCAACTGCTGCTTTTCTGAAAATCTGATTCTTGATCTTTTATAAATCCTAAGAAAGCTATATTTGACCTAAAACTCCACTCAACTAAAATATTTATATATTACCTTATGGAACACACAAAAATATTCCTGTTATGAACAGTGCATCATCACCAACACATCTATGACATCTGCTTTTTGTCTTTTTCCCTATTCTGTTAATAATGATTGTTATTTATATTAGACACAGAAACAAACAGCATTTCTTATACTTTCTCACTGACTCTAAGTGCATGTAATTACCATACAAAACCTACACTGTTCTAAGGAATTTTATCAGACTGACTTGCATTGGTCAAAAGACCTCCAAAACTGTTTTCCCAGGATTTTCTATGTAGAGTCCTGAGAACTGAAGATTTAATTTAATTTCCAAAGATTGTGGTGTTTTAAATTCATCACCTTGAGGGTGGGAAGCCAATCAAATGAACCTTGCAAGGCTGAAGGAGGTTGTTTTCAGACTTGAGGAGTACAGCTGGGTAGCAAGACTGGCAACCAAACTAAGACCTGATAACAGGGTAAAGTGAAAGCTAAAAAGAGGAGACAGTAGTTAATGATCACATCTTTTTCTTAGAAGTCCGAGCAGGCGATGCTTGAGATTAGAACAAGTCAGTAAAAGATTATTAGGACAAAGAACCTGAATTCGCAATTTTTGGCACCATGGCCAGTGCTCTGCAGGAGGAGCCTGTTCATGCCACCCACCAGGACTGTCCTACCAAAGAGCTGTGTCTTCTAAAACCATTCCCAAAAAATGTTAACTGTATGGAGTATGCTATGCAAAGCAGTTATCAAAAAATAGATACCAGCTCTGTCCTTGATATTAAATAGGATCATTTGGATTACTGCAATCAAATATTAAAAAAAAAAAAAGCAGTCATTATGAATGTGAATTTACATCCCTTCAATTGTAGAAATGATCAGAAGAATATCTCATTTAAAATTAGCATTCTTTAAGTAAGACTTAAAAATTGAATTGATTGGAGAATAATAGCCTATCCAACTCTTTGCTGCCTTCAACTCTCTTTAAAATCAGAACTTTTTCTTAAGAAATATATAAACCATTATTATTTTCAGCCCATATCAGTTACGCAGCCCCGATCAGTTTGGGGCGAGAGTTATTTTGGGTTGGTTCCATTGGGATGAGAATGCTGATGGAGTTGGTAGTTCCTTATATCAGTGCTCTTGATTAACACTGAATGCACAAAGCTCTTTGTCCTTGAACTTTTAAAACCAAGGCCAAACAAGAAGGAAGGGGTTTTGTTTGCAGTTCTATGTGTCTTTTTCTTGAAAGCACTGTGCCCAAAATCCCTCCCTCAGATTTAGTTTGGGGTCACACTGCTGAGGCCTCCTTCAGCTACACCTGAGCCTGCTTGGCTCTCTTCTATTTCTGCCTCTCTTCTACCCTCCAAGGAAATTGCTGCCTTCAAGCTGATCTCTACCTGAATGGGTAGGTTAGTCCCTAGCCAGACCTCCCTGCTGCTGGGTTCACATTCCTGAAGAGCCTTACAGGGAGCCTGCCCAGCTCCAGTTGTTTCAGTGACCTGTTAAGACAAAGAATGGTTAACACCCTAAACTCAATGATCACTGTTGTCAGTGCTGTCCCACCACTACTGCCACTTCCCAAGACTGTAGCCAGAGAGCTCAGGCTCCAGTATCACTCAGCTCAGCACCAGGGCTTCCCCACATTTTATACACCCCTCTGGCATTTCCAGACACTGCATTTCAGAACAAGAAGTATTAGGCCGTGGGAACTATTTGGGGCTTGGCTTTGCTTCTCCTTCTATGATTATGACTTTGAACTAATATTCTTTGTGATGACTTTTTGTCTATCTACAACTTCCTGGTATTCACAGCTAGATATTGTACTGGAAAAGCTATTTAACAGGAGCCTACCTAAGGCTCCTGGGTGCCATTGTGCCCAGATGCCATTTTCCATGAACTTGGGCACTCCTCAACACTGCCATCCTTGCACTGTGCTGTCCAGGCTGGGGACAAAGGTTTAAACTGCCTTGTGGACAAAAAAAAGGAATTCCTTTTCTTCTTCAGAGGCTACATAGAGAGAAATGTGTGTTACTATGGTAAAGGAAAAGGCTATTTGCAATAAATGGACAAGCTCTGTCTGTCAGCATAAAACATTCCTAGACTGGATGCTGAAGCCAAGGCAGTTTATTTCTAGGGGATCACAGTCCTTCCTTATTCAGTGGGGTTTTTACCCAGTTTCTTGTCTGTTAGCAAACTAATTTCCCCTATGTTTCAGAGGAAATGTGCTGAATGGCAGATCACAGGCCAGTCACTCGACTGATGCCAGCTGACATCTGTACATTAAACCAAACCAAGCGATCTTTGGCCCTAGTGGAAGCAGAAGTCAACCATATGTACACAATATATATGCACACAGAAAGCAGCAAAAAAACCCCCACAACCAAACCCAGGCCAAATTACTCCAAAGATTACAAGTAACTAAGCAGAACAAAGGTCTATCCCTAAATGCTGAAGATCAACATAAGGGCTTTTTTTTTATGGCTGATAACATACCATGGCCCACTGTTAAGGCCTTTTTATAGCTCAACAAAACCTGACAATCAGTTTTTATGTAGCACATCTCATAAAAAAAAACGGGAAAGTGCTTTACCAAGAAGGTCAATATTGTTATCTCTGTTTCTCGGAAAGCTGAGCAGCAGAGTGGAGGTAAAGGTGCCTAAGGAGCATTACTTAGAAGGCTGTAGGAGTGCAAAAGACTTCTCCATCCAACAGTCAGAAGTATGAAAGGGCCAACCGTGCTTTACTTAGGTGGTCACTCCCACTACCTCGTTTGCAGTAGGAATGTTTCCCAAACACTTCAAACACTAATACAGCTCCACCGACTGCGCCGGGAGCGCCTGTGGCAGCCAGGGCCACCCCTACGCCAGGGGACAGGCAGACGAACAAGTTCGTGCACCGTCAGCTGGAGTATGAAATTACAGCCCTGCAGCTGCGTGGCGGGAGCGCTGTGCGCCTGCCCGGCCGCCACCGCCGCGGCGCGGCCGCTCACCCTTCAGCGAAGCCCTGCCGCCCTCTCCGCCGCGGCAGCACGGAGCAGGGAAAAGGGCAGGCGAGGAAGAGAGCCGGGAGGGGGGATTTACTGAATCCATCGCTGTTCCGCTATCCCGGCCTTCCCACGCTTCTGGAACTCCCGTGCACCTGGAGCTGGGGCCCTGCAGCAGCCGTGCCCAAGGCAGGCGCGAACAGCGCTTGCAGCTGCACGGGGTCACTCCGTGCTCTGCAGGGCAGCCCTGGGGACACTCTCCTGACCCCGCGGTCATGCTCCTGACTGTGCTGGGAGGCGACTAAATAACACGGCCGCGTTTACTGTTGGATTTAACATGAATCATGCCACCAGTCTGGCCCCCTGGCTTCCTACGCATTGCCAGGGAGTGGAAAGAAAACCTCTTGCCACAGAGTTCAGAGTTCTTCACCAGGGAGAGAGGACTGGATCACTCTCCCTTTCCTTCTACATGTGCAGGAAAAAAAATCCCTCTCAGGATAACTTATTAACCCAAATTACCTTCCATTCTTATCTCATCGTGCTTGTAAGTCACATTGACAAGCTTTTGGCAAGACTTTCAGAGCCCTGCAAAGGTCCTCCACATGAATTTCCAGAGTCAGTGGAGACCTGCCAGTGCCCATTCCTTTACTTGACCAAGCAGCCTCAGCAAGGGAAGCTGTGGTGCAAGGCTCACCTCTTCCGTAAGGCTGCTCCATTTGCCTCTGGTTACCCTGAATGAAACATGATCTACAGTTTCCACATTTAAATCCCAGCAACATTCTCTGCAGCCTGTTGGTCAGTCTGCCTGTCAGCTCAGCGTGGGAAAAAGCTGGAAGCAGTCAGTCTCCCAGTAAGGATGCATATAGCAGACTATGCATCTGTATGTTGTCATGGAGATGCCATGGGATTCATCCGAGGGTTTTGCTGGTTGGGTTTCTTCTGCATCACACATTTGTACAGAAATTAGGTTTTGACAAAAATACAGTATCCGAAGTTTTCCAAAGCATAAGTGGAACATAGATCTGTGTCAGAGCAGATCAGGTCACCTTACTCATGATGACTTGCATAGGCCTTAATTTTTTATTTTCCACTAGAATTGCTCCTGATTTCATATCCACATAACATCACGGAGTTCAGAGAATTAAACTAGTCAAAAATAATCGAGGGGAAAAAGAAGCAGGCCATATGTTTTAAAAGCAACCATTTCAAAATGCAAGATGACAGAATAAAGTAGTCTTCTGCAAATACAGTGGGACTCAAATCACCACTTAGGGAATTGTCCTTAATAGTTAACCTAAAACATCTGAAACCTCCATCCTTTTCCACCTTTACCTGATGTTTTTAAAGGTAAGCAATTTTACTGCTTGTGTCCATCTTATTTTTTTTCCTATTAAAACTCTCAAAAATTTAATAAACATTATTTTCAGTTAAACAGGGATGTTAATCTTTAATCTTTTAAAAGGAGAAAGAATTAATCCATTTCCAAACTGCACCTTGTCCATAAAAGACAAATCACGTGGCCCATGGAAATACTTGAAACAGTGCAGTAAATGCCTGCAATCAAACAGGCTAAGGACCTAACAGCTAGTTGCATAATCAGAAACAAACCTGAAGAGCCACCATCAGCTCACAACCTCCAGGCCATCTTCAATCTGAGCATTTTTTAAAAAGTATCACCTTAGTCTTTCTAGATAACATCCTTATGGTGTAGCCTTTTCTATCTAACCCCACAGTTAAACCTCTCACCTATCCAAGCTCTCATCTAACGGCACTAGATTAATTTTTAAATTGTACTTGGAAATGACAGTCTGCTGCTGGCCTCCTTCTAAAGTTATTCAGATTTGAGATTGCTGTAGAGAACCTGCTGCATTTTCATACCACTGCTAGTGCAGATCCACTGACTGAGAAGAGCTGCCTTGTGTCTGTTGACATGAATAATCCCCAACATTTTTAATATAGGCTGCCTTTGCCAGTTGGCTGACACTTGTGCTATGCCGTGAATAAAAGCTATTTGATGACAGTTGAGAAATGGACGTGAGACACTTGCTGCTGTATTTCCTCTGGTCTATGGGAGCTAGTCCCTATTATTTGTCACGTGCAGGAATGTAAAGATGTTAAAGGCAACTTGAACGCAGGCACTGATGACATGCTAGTGCAAAACAGTGTAGAAGTGAGACCTCAAACCTCTTCTAATAATCTGCTTCTTATGTCCCTCGTGTCTTAGCTGCCTATAGGAAGTTTCAGTCACTCTAAATAACACTAATTTTAATGCATTTACCTAGTTGGAGCGTTCAAAGTGTGCCCTCACATCAACAGAAAAGATTCCTCTTATTATCCAGCTACAGAAAGTTTAAAGTTTTCTGTGTGTCATATAAGCAATGGGATTAATAATGCATGGTTACTTACCAGTGACTGCTGTTCTTCAAAAGACCCTTGAGTGTTTGTATCTGTGGGGTGTGCACTGTAGGAGAACCACAAATTCCTGGTGTGAAGAACATGCACTCCAGGAAAACCATGTGGGACAGCAGTTCAGATGACTCTGCATGAGCACATGTGGTGTGTTAGTGCTAGTAAGGAAGAAAAAGATAGGGATTTAAGGTAGAGTTGACAGAACAAGAGGAAAAGTGTTTGGCTAACAGAAAATGGGAGATGGATTGAGGTGTCTGAGGAGCATGAAGAAAAAAAGCAAGATTGAACCATCCAAGAACAAGATAAAATGAGCAGAAAGAGAGATGACTGGGAGAATACAGACAGGAGAAGTGGGAGGAATGAGATTAAAGGCAGAGTAACTTACAGAGGACCTTGAAGGGGAAGATAGGGAGATTTACATGGAGGCTGAGAGAGACATGAAATCAGTGGGATCTGAGAGTTGGGCTGGTGTGTCACAGCTGGGGAATTTTTAGCAGGAGACTTCTGAGCAAACGGGAAGAAAGTCAGAGGAGAGGATGGGAAGGACAGACTGCTGCAGCACAGGCATCTATTGCATGGATAAGAGTCTTTTGAAGATGGACAGTAAGGGAAAGGTAGATTTAAAGAAGATTTAATACATCCTTGTACTTGGGAGACAAAGCTTACAGATAACCCATTAAAGCCCCTTTATTACCAGAAAACCCCAACAGACATCACAAAGTTTAAAGGCCTGTCAGAAAGAGGCAGCACATGCTATACTCAGCAGGCAAAAGTCCTTAAAAATATGGTCAGTGGCCTGCAAAAAAATCAACAAGGGCTGCTATCCTCAAACAGAGCATTCACTTGATTCCATTCCAAGCTAATGCTTGCCCTAGGTTTTGCCTTCACTGATAAGTAACATTAAGCAGATTTACAGGTTAGTCAAAGTTTTCTCTCCATGTAAGTCCTTACCAGAGTTTTCCCTGCAAACCTGACCCAGTTGGGAGAAGTGCTGCCCTCTCCCCTGCTTTCAGATCAGAGCTGAAGCTGACAAAATGCACCTGCTGTAAGGGCTCACCAGTAACAACCCTGCACCTTCAATATAAAGTTTCAAGCACCTGATATTACTGTGACTCTGGCGAGCTCTGCTGTCTCTGCCTGCAGGCCTGGAGCTCTGCAGAGCATTGAGCTCTTACAGGCACCCAAGGAGAGATGAGGTGGCGATGCTCCTGAGCTGTCTCTGGGAAAGGAAGCCCTTTGCTCTCCAGCAAAATGGCCAGACAAGAAACTGCACAAAACCTGCTGAAGCTGCATGAGAAAAATCAGAAGCTGGAGAGAACTACTTTCCCCCAAGAACAGGGAAGAAAGGGTGTGCATACATAGACAGTGTCCTGGGGGTTATAAGGCGAGACACAGTGACACAATGATGGAATAATTTCCAGATGATCTGTCGAGCAGAAGATGCTTTGGAAAGCTCTTTTAGCCAGATCAGCTTTTGGGATGTGTGACTAACAGCAATAGGCCATAATAATTATTTTTTAAATGTCACTTCAAGCACAGTTTTCTCCTGATTATCACTAGAGCACATTTCTAGCACGCTATATCTTGGTTGTATCTGAAGCTAGCTCTAGGCAAGGATGTTAAAAACAGTATAGCATTTTGCTCTTGCAAGGGAGAAATCTCACAATTAGGCCATCTGCTACTTTGCACACCAGTGACAGCTCATCCTCCTATTTGCTGATGGAACCAGGGCTGGCAATTAAATAGCAGCCCTTCCTCCCTACCCTCCTCCCAACCTCAGCAGCTATACCCCAGTGCCACAGCTCCTCTCGTGCATTCCCCACCAAGGATTTCCTTCTTCATGTGAAAAAGGATATGCTGCTGTGCTCCTCCTCTGCCAGGTGGCTCCCTGCAGCTGGTCTCTGGCCCTCTCGTTTTGCCCTGGCTTTGGCTCCCTTGAGCCACAGCTCTAGGTGGGGTGGGCTGATGCTGATGTTGTTGAGGATGAAGCTCCAGCTCCTCAGTGGCAGGATACTTATTCTCACATAATGTCAAGTCAGAAGGGAGCTGTCTCTGCACCTGGTGTGTCTGCTTTCATGTAGCTTGAGCCTCCTCAAGACAAATCTTCTGTTTCAAAGTAGACTGAGAAAATGACTGAGGCCACACCAATTTCAGCCTTCCTGCAGGCAGGAAGAGAGGGTCTCATCGTACTTGGTCTCTACAAATAACTGCACCCCAGCATAGAGATACCCACCCTGCCCTGCAATGCAGTGGTCAGCTGTGGTGGTGTGGAGCTCAGCACTGCTGGGCACCTTTGCACTTCCATCAAACCCAGCTTCTCCCAGAGCCTGAGCAGCCCAAATCCACATCCTTGCAGTACATCACAGTCCCCTGGGCAAAGAGTCCCCTAACTTCTTCTCCTTGTGCTCCATGCACAGCACTGGCACCATGGCATGGAGACTGCAGCTGCCATGTTCTCCCCTTCCATTGCCAGCCTGTGCCCTCGCCCTTGCTGCACTCATCAGGAATCCTCCCGTCCTCCACCCCTCTGCAGAAGACAGCTCTCTTCAGTGGGCTGCTGGCAGATAATCTGCCTGACTCATAACAGCTTGCTTTCTTTTAAGGAAGATGGATATCTCTGAAGTTGGTGATTTCTGTGTCTCTCAAATTCATAACCCTGTGATTGCTGTGGTATCAGCACCAGAGTTCCTACAGCGCAGCAGCTGGATGCAGCGGCACACAGATCAGCACGGTGCACATGCTTTGTAAGGCACAGAGACCCAGAGCTGCGCTGTGCTCCTGGTCAGATCCCACGCTTTGTCTTCTTTCAGCACATCGAGCATGTTGGTGTGTTTTCAGCAGGACACAAACACCCAGACACAAAAAGGCAGACCTGGGGCTTAGCTTCACGCTTACTTTTCCTCTGACAGTTTTGTATAAAGCTAAATATTCATGTAATTAGCATGTATTTCTTTAAGGGAGCTTGTTCTCTTAGTGCTAATCCGGGCTGAATGGCCAAGCACACGGAATTTTGCTTGTGGTACTGGATGAATTTACCTGTGGGGCATCTGATCAATGCAAGGGTCTCTGCACTATTCCAGTGATGAAACGGGGCTTCCTCATCTCAGTTCGGCGAGCTACATTTCCCCTTGCTGAGCTTTCCGGCTTGGGCAGACATTTGAAACGGGAGGTGGTCTGGGTCGATGGAGATGGTGTTTGTCATGGGGAAGAGGACGCGTTCCTGCTGCCAGGCAACCGGCGCTGCAGCGCCCGTGCCAATGGCTGCAAACACCTCTGCAGAGGCAGGTCTACAGAAGGAGCGGCCAACCCGGGGCTGCTGGGGGGGCCCCGTCGCCCCACGGAGCCGGGGGTGCCACAGCTGCTCCCCCAGGTACCCCCACAGGGGCGAAGTGGGGAGATGGTGCTGTGCCCCCTTCCCTGCCGGCCCGCGGGTCCCTGTCCGGGGGCCAGGCAGGGCACTCGGGGAGCCCAGTGCCCGCTGCACCAAAGGAGACTTTGTGCCCTGCTTCCAGCTCTGGTTTCAGTCGGTGCTGCTCAGCGGGACATGCCCTTGCAGTGCGGACCCAGGGGAGAGGCTGCTGTTTGCAAGGTGGTGCTGGGGGGCCTGAGGGGGTGTCTGCAGAGCCCCTCGCCCTCCCTCAGCACTCATCTTCAGGTGCTTGGGGGGTTCCATTCACCCATTCTGCAGCCAGCTCTCCACTCCTGCCCGTTCACCCCTCTCCATCCTGTGGCACAGCCTCACTGCAGGGCTGGCACAACCCGGGTGGCTCCATCACTTGCCAAATTTTCACTGTAAAACTGGGCCCCGAAGAAACAAGCCCCTTCTCATCATCTTCTCTGCTGCATCTTCAGCCACCCTGGCAGGAGTAAAAGGAGGGGAGAGAAGAGGGACCCCAGACTGGTACCACTGTGGGGAGGCGATGCTGCTGCTCTTCAGGATGATGAGCTCCGAAGTCCTATACTCTCCTCTTAGCCTGGGTCATGAATTTCTTTCCCCAAACCCTGTCAGCTGAGAATACAATACATGTTACTCATGACAGATATGCATACACACACATATGTATGCATGAAAACCTCATTTAGTAGGATTAGTCAAAATTACCATAGCATGTACAAAACAGCAGTGCCACCCCCTGAAAGCATGCCCTTTGCTTGCTCATTCTGAGAAATGATTTTGATTTCTTCCCGTCTCTCACTCCGGGAATATTACTGTGGAGACAACATGGAGATCTATGTACTAATTGTTTCAAGAAGTTTTCATGTAGTGATAGTTAGGCATCTATGATCTTACATTCCCTGGGGAAATTTTTATTCAGATTTTCATTTAGCTTTTGTTTTACAGTTTAGGGGCAGATACCTGGAATGCTGAGGAACACATCTTGTTCCATCAAGCTTGGTCCTTCATGGACAGGTTTTGGCCACAAGTCTGGTGGGAAAGACATAACATATTCAGAGCCATGCAGATGACATGTACTCTTGCCACTTGGTACAGCTTAAACCCTGGAAACAGCGATGTGAAGTGAGAGAAGGTGAGGAGAAAGGCAAGATCAGATAATTTATTGTGGCTCCCCCCTATTGTAGTTACAGATAGATCTCAATGGATGAAATGTTATCTGCAGAAGTTTGAAGCCAGGGGATAGGAATCCTGTCCCTCCTGGATCCCAGGAGCAATTTACTTGCAGTGTGGGGGACTAGACCCCGGGTACAGTGAGCAACAGTGCAACAGCACTAGCAAAGGGCCCTTCAGAAACTGCGTTTGTTCCTGAAGCTTCTTCCCATTTCGCCCTGTATTCCTCACGTGTGCTTGCAGCGAGGCGGGTGCCATGGCTCCCCAGTGCAGGTGGCAGGAGATGTGGGAGCGCTGCCTCCTCCAGTGCCGGTGCGTGCAGGCGACCAAGCCTCTGCTGGTCCAAGCAGCCTGGACTGGGACGCAGACTGATACAGTCGTGCGCAATGCTGCCTGATGATTCACTCCAGCTCGCTTTTCATTCCCTTGGGAACACAGAAGGGAGGCAGGGAGCAGATCAGCACCCCGCAGACCCAGTTTCCCCAGACGTCAGCTTACCCTCCCAGCGAGCCCGTGTCCTCACTTAGGGCGAGTACAGAAAACCTGTCAGAAGAAACACCAGTAAGGATTATTATTAGGAAGTACAAAGCAAGGATTTAGCCTACTGCCTCCAGCTCTCATCAGTCCTAATAAGAGGTGAGGGGTGAGCTTGAGGGCTGTCCTGCTAACTGGGCAAGGTGGTGATGCAGAGTGCTACCAGTAGGCCACTGGGCTGGCCTGGAAATAGTTTCTTTAGCAGAGTAAAAATACCTGACTTTGACAGCCAGCATGCTGGTTTGTGTATGCATAATTTGCTGTGATCATGCTATAAATCAAGATGAGACTGCTAAAATTATGTATGACCTCATTTGATAGATTATCTAATAAGAAATTTGCTAATGCAGTTTATCACTTAAAAAGCCATACGACTGCTAAGGATGAGTACTTTACTGCAGCACATTTAAACCTAATTGTCAGAGGAGAAAAGCAAGCGGATTTCAGAGGTGAGTTAGAAGAGCATCCTTATGAGGATGATGTCTTCACTAAATCAGTGGTGCAATGCAGCAAGCAGGGTGGAAAGGAGACTCCTCTGGATAAAGGTACAGAAAGCTGCTAGACAAGCCTGTGCTCTGTGAGAATACTGCATGGACTCACTGATCAGTAGCACCTTTATAAATGTAAATAGTTGTATCCTAACGGGCGTGCTTGCTTTTATTGTTTGATCTAGTGTTATCTTTTAATTTTTCTGACATTTCAGTTCTGTTTCACTGTCTTGCAAGCAGATCTAAAATCCCTGATATGTGGAAAAAAACTACCAGCCTAGACCTCTAGCTCTAACTTGCTATTCTGGTTATGATGCCTGTCAGAATAAAAAGAGTAATTGTTTTACTGCTATATGTTACCATCAAATATTTTTGTTCTTCCAGTCCTGTGACTCATTTAAAAAGACTGAACATCACTTTGACGTACACAAACAGAACTAGAAAGCAGCTCAAGCCAATGAAATAAAGCTTGTTTTTCAGGTTTGTTAATCATTTATTCTGTTCCAATCCCAATTTTGTGATTAATATGATTAAAATAATAATGCTGTTTTCCTTACTGATGTTTTTCTAAAGCTCATTCTGGGGTCTAAATGCCTGTATATATGATACTGTTCAAAGCTTCTGAGATAATCATTAAAACCTCCTCACAACTCTGTGTGTGTGTGTGTGTGTGTATGTGTGTGTGGAGGGGGAGGTGTTAGAGAAGTGATGATTTTGAACTCCATTTTAGGATTGGGAAAAATGATGTGGAAACATGAAAGAGCTTGCAAAGGGCCACACAGAAAATCATTATCAGAACCAAGGCTAAACCTCTGACTTCCCTGATCCCCATCTTGTCTCCTGACTGCCCGGAACAAAACTTGCAAGTGTCCCCTTTTAACGCCTCCGCACCCTGAGCACATCCTGCCTCATTTGCACCCTGCCCAAAAGGGGGAGTTTGTTCTTCTCCAGGGAAAATGATGCATTATGGCAGAAATGGGGAAATTGGATGTCGCTGAACAGAAAATGTGACCACTGGCACAAGAAGGCAGGAGGTAATTGTACTGAGCACTGCTAAGTCAAAACAGTAGGTGACACCTCCACATTGACTTAGGTGTGTGACTAATAATTTGGGATTGTAGAGGAGCTACTGGTGTCACAAGAAAAGCAAAGATACTTGTAAAATGCTGTAAATTCCAGGGCCTGGGATCAAGGAGCTGAAGAAGGATGTTTTGGTAGAGGCATAAATTAGAGTCACGCAGGGGGACTCCCCATGACATTTGCATAGGGGGCCCACCTAAATATTATGATGCCTGTATTGATAATGTAGTGCCAGTTGAGTAGCTGGAACTGTTCCTCAAGTAGCTGGGACTGTTCCTGAGAGACCTGGAGTCCGCGTTTCTGCGTGAACACACAGAACAAAGCTGTGTGTATACATCTGACTGGAGTGATTTATTTACAAAAGAGAAAAACACAAAGTAATGGCAGTATCATCTACCTCATTAAATGGCCCAGCTCTAAAGGGGCGAAGCCACTCAAGGGGTAACTACATAGTTCACCACCATGCCATATCACCATTTGTGCCTTTCCCCACTGACATTAATTGATACAAACTGAGTTAGTGGATTTTACATTGAAGACACATCTCTACAAGAAGCAGGACTCAGGGCATCTGCTCACTCACCCTAGACTGTCAAATAACTCCCTGATTATAATTTTTGGTCACAGTTGGTATGCCTTAGGACAGAAGTTTCATCATAAAGCTTTCATTAGTCATTCCTTGAGTCATCCTTTTTCTTGAGCTCTTACCCCTACCAAGATAAAATCTAGCTATCAGTAACAATTCTCAGAGACCTACCAGTCAGTGATTCTGTGATGCAACCTGTAGCAGCCAGGCAGAATTTACTCCTCCATATTTTATCTCCTGCCAGCCATCAGCAAAGCAAAGTAAAACCAGCTGCTCTGAGCCCACATTATTGCAGTGAGATTCCAAGGGAGAGATGCTGAACCTCATTTAAAGCCAAGGGAGAACTAAGAGAAGAAATAAAAGTTCTAAGCCTGTACCCTTGAAGCTCAATGTTTTTTTTCCTCAGTACACATCTATTCAAAATAAATGCTTCTCATGCCTGCTGGGCAGTAAACCTTGCCATGTAGCTGCATACACTGTGCTTGGCCATTTGGTTAGCAATGCACCATGAAGAGAGACATATCATAAAAATAGTGGTGGTAGAAATATTCCTAAAACACCACTTACGGGCCAAAAATATCCTCTAGAAGAAACAGACCGTGGAAGTACATATTGAGGTTGCTATCTGGTACAACAGGCAAATGCTCCTGCTGTGCAAATCAAAAGGTGGATTTTTTTTTCTTTGGAAACATTAGATAAATATTCCTAGAAAGACAGGACTTAAATGCATAGCTGGGACTACAGCATGCATCCACTGATCAATGGTTAAAGATTGCCCAGAAAAAGTCCAGGGGATGTGGGAAGAGAGCAAGGCTGCAGCTGTGGTCATACCTGAGGACTAGGATACATTCCTTCAAGGGATAGAAATCCCACCCTATCACACATTCTCCTAGATTGTATGGGAGATCTTTAGCTGAGTCACCAGAGAAGAGCAATATAGAAATTTCCAAAGCTGGAAGGAGCAAAGTTTTACAGACATCCTATTATGTACAACTTACATAATCTGAGTGCTTAGCTGCTTAGATAATATAGCGATAGAACTTTATAGAATTAAAAAAGGAAAAGTGTCTCACAGATAATAATATGGCAAGATTGGATGTAAAGTGCTCAAAAAATCAGTAAAATAAGTCCCATTTTCCTTCTGGCTTCAGTGGACATTTCCAAGAGGGTCTTAATGCAACAAAGATGATGCCTCAACTCCTATAGCTATGACATCATTTGACGTCATCACACTGAACTGTGACTTCTCAAAGCATTGTTTTGTTTTTGGACTCAGAAGCTTCTGGTGACTTAGACACAAAAAGCAAAGATCAGGGTTCAAACAGTAGTCTTAAGAGGACTGGTCTTTTCCCATTGAATTGCAAGACTTGCACTAACTTCAGTGTGGATTCTTGCTCTTGTCTATATGCAACACCTCATGTTTTGCAAAAGATGAGCAACTCTTATCTCCGTGTACGTAAAGATAAGCACAAAAGTCTTGCACAAGTGGCTGCAGCAAACGACTGTAACTAATGTAGAAGAGTAACAATGCAGGCATGTTATACCTAGAAATATTTCTTCTCTGATCACAAATTTTGGGGTTTATCTATGTTATATAAAACACCGAGGACTTAGATCCTCCACTGGCTTAAGTCGTAGCTCTATCAAAGTGCATGGAATTATGCTGATTTGTATAAGATGATCACATATTTGTAAAACATATTTTGGCCTAGATGGCTGATAGACTAGAGTAAGGGAGTAGAAGGAAAGAAGCCCTTTTAGAAAATAATACTCACATACTTCAGTAATGTGAGCAAGAAAGAAGTATGTCTTGCCTGGTGAGAGGTGTACTCTTTTTTCATATGTACAAGCCACCTTATCTCTAATGAAATAACAACACCTTGTGTTGCAAAAACAGGATGGACACACATATGAACAATAAAAGAGGGTGCTTACTTCAGAAGAGTTTCCTCTGCACTGCTTTGGATACCTTCCTCTGCTTGCTTTTCCAAAGTAGCACCTCTGGTGGTTCAGCTTCTGCGCAGGTTATTAAAGGACTCTTTTTCAAGCACCAGCACACTTGCAGGGATAAGGTTTATCTGAAAGGCAGACTATGCAAACGAACATACAATAAACTTATGCAGTTCCACATTTTTTCCACTCCAAAGATTGTTCTTCCATCACCTGACACTTTGGTGCAAAATGCATCAACAGGCTAGAAGCTGGTATGTAAACTTTACATGCCAAACATAGGGAATGCTAGGGACATCCATAGCTGAAGAGTTTCCATGATGGGAGAAGCCTATATTCATGTGAGGGTGGAAAACTTGGTTTACCAACAGTCAGGCCATTTGCTTTGGAATAATTTGATCACTGTTGGCATTAGACCAATTAATACTTTACATGGTGCAACTGTCCTTGGGGAAGCGTAGGCTTCCAGCTTCCATGACTAAACACAGGACTGAAAAGGGCAAGGAATGATAACAAAGGAATTCAAGTTATCTACTACCAGAAAGCAAACCTGATTTCCAACCAAACGCCTGCCATTAAAAAATGGTTTCCCACAAATTCCTCATTTCCATTGTGGAGTCTCATATCTAAGGTTAGCCAGGGATTAGAGGTAAGATGCCGAACTGTTTTGCTTATTGACAATAAAAGTCTGCCAGTTCTTTGCAGCAACAGTAAAAAAAAATGAAAGGTAGCTACCTGCGGTGCTGCTCCTCCATCATTTTGAAGCTGTTCTTCAGGATATTGTATTACTTTTTGTCTTTATTTATTTCCAAGTGCTATTGCTTGGCAAGCAAAACTCTTGGACTGTGTTATGTACCAATCCTTCCAGCATCTAGGTTTTCACAGTGTTATTAATACTCAAGAACACTGGAACAGATCTAAAATAAATATCCCACTGTACTCTTCACTGGGTCCTATGCATCATCTGCTGCGCTAGGATAAAGAAATGCTTGGTATTCCACAACTGGATGGAGAACAGAGAAGGGAGAGCTCGCAGTGAAATGCTGGGATCTCACTCGCTGTAAACAAACAGAAAGGAAGATAAATCAAAGCTGTTCTTTGATCCCAGCAGTCCGGGCCATGTTCTGTGTGGCTCCACACTGACAGCCGACAGCCCCTTTGCTCCCGCATTCACAAGGCATAAGGCATCACTGAGCCTCCCTGTCCTACAGAGCAGCTGGGTTGGTGCAGCATTAATCAGGCTGGGATGAATCTGTGCAGGCCAAATAGGGGCAGGGCCCTTGCTCTATCCCCAAGAGCAGCACAGGAAACCTCTCACGGAGGAGCAGCCGGCTCTGCTGCTCAGTGCTTCCCATGACCCAGGTGCCTCAACTCCAACACTCATCATGTTTCCCTCTCTGCTGCTCCCAGAGGACTTAAAGGTGTTCCCTCAGATGCTATAATTTAGCCCTTGCAGGCATCAGTCCTGTTCACCCATGCGAGAACAACAGAGTATTTAAAGCTGAAACAGCCAAAGAATATATTCTAGAATCTATGATAAAAGCTACAATTTTATGCACCGTGGAGCATCCATCAAGGAAATGCACAGAGCTAGTGCCACAAAATAATTACATATGCGGAGTCCATTGTAAACACAGCTTTTATGTGCATCAGCACAGCTGGGGACAGTGTTTAAAAATATAATTATGTAATGCATTTTATGTAGTCCGTGAGCCATTCAAGTGATACCATCGGTTCAGCAAAATTGCATGCAGCAGGTCTGTGTCTATTGGCCTGAGCAAAGAAACATTTTTCAAGAGCATTATTTTTTTTTTCCTGCCACAAAATAGATTTGTCTCTGATGCCTACGGGGGACTTGTGTCTCTGTCATTGGCCACTTTCTCTCCTACTTTCACCAATGAAGGAGAAAGAAATGGGGAGTTATTTTTGGCCTTGCAGCAGACTCCAGCATCTAAATCAGTTAGTTCTGAAACCACTTGGGGTGGTGCCGGTTCTGTTTTAATGGCCTTAGAGGGAAGGAATTTGTGATGTCTGACTGCTAGTGAAAGGAAACAAAGCGGCTGTTGTGGGGTGGAAAGGCAAGGCAAGGTTAAGACGCTGTGTAAGGGAGCAGGGTCCAGCCTTCAGTACTAGATGTGCAGCACAGGGTGAATCGTGGCTAGGGCAGCACAGAGGAGGCTATTACTGAGCCACACAGAGGTTTCAGTTAGCAGGAGAGCTCTATTAAAATGCACAGAGAAAGCAAGCTTACAGCTACACTTACTGCTGACACCCGCATAGCCCCTCCCCTCTGCCACCCCCCATTTATTTTATCCTTGAAAAGCTTACAGTGTATGAGCTGCAAAACATGTAGAGGAAGCTTTGCTTTCCTTCTTGTTTTATCTGCAATTGCAGCTCAGTTGAGGTGATGCAACAGTAAAATTTCTTAGACAGTGCTTCATCGTGTTGCTAAATGATAGGAGCAGCAGCATCCACAGATGTTTATCAGAGACAAAAATTGAGGTTTTCAGATACTACTTAATGGTCATTTTAAGGTCCCGAAGCTTTCATGACTTTGCAGACAGTAGATTATATGCCTCGGCTAAATCCTGCATGGAAAATGACATTTGAGCTGTCAAAGTCTCTCTAGGAGACCCAGAAGGTTGTTTTTTTCATTTCAAGAGATCATTAAAGAAATCTGTACCTAGTTTCATAACACGAGATCCACAGGTGGGAGTAGCAAGATAGCTTCTTCAGCTAGCCAGGAGCTGCCTGGCACAGAAACAGGATTGATGCTAATTTCTAAATACAGGATCTGATATCTGAAAAGAGGTTTCCTTTTTTCTGTTAGATGCTGGGTCATGTGTAGCATACAGAAAAGGAGAGTGGGGACCAAAATCCTGGTGCCTGCATTCCTGATTGCATGCTGGCATCATTAAGAGAGACATAGCTCCTTGCTTTCTCACTCCCTTCCTATGAATATTGCATTTCTCTTGGCTTAGTGGGACGGCATTGATCAGAAGACGGAAGATTTGGCAGCCAGAAGAGTCCATCTCTGGCTGCAGCATGGCACGGCAGAGCCAAGCGGGAGCGCTGCTGTTGGATCACATCCGGACGATCAGCAGTGCTTGACAGAATAGCTGTTTGCCTGAAACACAGGCACAGGCATCGTCCAGCTACGCTTTCAAAAGGGAGCAAATACAGCACTGTTTGAAAAATCTCAGAATTGCCATATGTTTGATTCCAGAGCTCCTAAGGTATTTAGGTGTTTCCTTCCCCGTGGAAATCTCTCTAAAATACATTTTGTAGATGAAGCTGTTTGTGTTCTCTGTGGCAGATTGGGCAGATACAGACTAATACAGTGCATACCACCTCATTTCAGAGACAGCTAGGGCAGCTATCAATGCCTTGCCTCCACTGCACAGCCTGCTGGCACATGTTGGTGACCATATTTCATGTCACATTACACAAGGAAGATAAGGTTTCCCATGAACAATTTAAGTAAGCAAATACACACACATATATATATATTGCATAGATACTGAGCAGAATCTTTAAACATTATTAGGGAAAGATCGATTTGGGGGAGGTCTAAGCAATTAGATGGTTTCTTTAATTAAACTTGAGGAAAAGCAAACTTTTGCATTTTTAAAATAATTCAACATGTGGTTTTAAAAACTGCACATAGCGGAATTTTTTCTGAGGAACTTTATCAACACAATTACTGCTTTGCAGCACAATACATACAGTATAGTCAGTCAAAATGAAACTATTACCTCCTATCATGCACACAAACAGAAGGTATAAATAACAGTACTTTAAAATTACTTTTCTGAGCAGAATTGGTCAGTGGCCAACTAAAAAGTCCTTCAGTCTGTAGTGTCAGTATCAAATGTAGGAATTTTATGGTAGGGATATTTTCTAAGATGTAACATTTTATATTCTCATGGGAATTTGTAACTGTCCTCTTGAATGTGCTTGATAATTTACAGCAAGACCTGTTTAACACAGCGGCTGCAGACAGTGAGCTGGATTTTCAAAACCACACTGTTGAGCAAACATGGTCACAAGGTTATATGTCTGTGGCTTGTTTATGCAGAAGATAATTCCTTTTTAAGTCTGGTTCAGAATGTGTGATACCAACAGGTGAAGACCAAGCTCTTCTTTATATGTCTTGTCTAATCCAACTGGTGCGGTATGAGTATAAAATGAGTCGTAAAATTTGCAGTTTTGGACCCTAAAATGCTATACTTACTACCTTGCAAAGGAAACATGTTAAGTAGAGTACTGTCAGCAGATGAGACACGGGAAAGAGGCAGGAATGAACAGGCAATGTGACTTCCTCAGGATCACATAACAGCTTTGAGGAGGAATTCACAGCGGAGCCCCTGACTTGTGTTCCACAAATTGCTAACCACTCTCAGGTCCACACTGCTTGCACGGTGCCTTTCCGTAGAATATCCCAACACTGCTCTACCACAGAAGCAGCAGAGACCACATTCACTAAATATTTGTTAAACAGATCTGGTTTAAGATTCTTAACAAAAAAGTTACTTGAAAGGGTATGCTCTATCCAAGTGCATTTAGCACAGCTTTATGGCCTAAATGCTAGCAGCAAATTTGATTACAAAAAACCACTTTCAAATGGAATGTGTTTTATATGATCACAGGGAACCTTCAAAACACAAAATTAAATAATTTATGTCTGCACCTTCTGGGTGAAACCTAGCTGTGCATTCAGAGGTAGAAATATGCAGGCAGAATGTTGTGTCCTAGAAAGAAGAACAAATGCTACTTCTACCTTTTGGAGAGAACAGAGAATCCCAATGCTGACATGAGCATGGAAAAAAAAATAGTTAAAAGCACGGAGAATCCTTCAGACTGTGTGTGTAGACACTTTTGAATATCCATAAAGAGGTTAGTGCTAACTATATTTATTAGTTAGCAGAATTACCTAGGTGTAACTAAAACTCTGATTCCTTGAAGCCAGTCACTCATTCTTAAAATATGGTACATATGTGAAACTGTTACCTCTTCCAAAAGGGACAACTGCCTTGGCACAGCAGAGTAAGTAATACTGCAGGGTAAATGGTGGGATTTGGTCACAGGTCTGAAGGAGTGTTGTAAGGAGAACCCATCAACCCCTTGCCCTTAAATTCTTTCAGTGCTCTTCCTTTAATCCCTCATACTAATGTTATTTATACAGTGTTTATTAAAAGTGGTTTCTAATTTCAGGTGCCTCACTGAAATCACCCAACTGCTAGAGGTTTGCACACATCAATCTCACTCCAACTGAGATAAATGGAAGCAATGGGCAATACCTAGTCCCATCTCCTTTCCTCTGGTTGCAGTAACACATTCCCACTTTTTCAAACACCACTACTCAGCACAAATGGCTACTCAAACTGTATTTTCTTAAAAAGGTGGGAGTTGGGGAAGCATTGGCTATTTGGGGACTTGCCGGCAAAATATGTTTTTAAAGTAAGAAGATACCAGCAGATGGATTTCATGAAGGAAAAACATTGAGCAAAATGCCACAGCCAGTCCAAATAGTTACAGCAAAGAAGAAATGTGAAACTGAAACCCAACTTGTAACTGTATCTTGGCACTGTGCAGTTGCAGGTAATAATTGTCTTCACAACCCAAATTCTCATGCACTTCCCAGCCCATGAAATGGAAAGTTGAGAACATGATCATCCTGACTGGCAGACTGAGCAGGTGGATGGCAGCTTTGAACCACTTAGAGACTACAAAAGAGACTCAGCCTTTAGAACAAGTAGGTGCTGGTCAGCCTCTTCCATGATGACCCTCCAAAGCACCTCATAATGTGGTTATTTCCTTTTACTCACTATGCACAGCAACAGAAGTGATGGTATGTCCTCATCAACAACCAGGACAACAAAACAGCTTTTAAGTTGTTAGTGTTTTAAGGACAAGGAGAAGGTGATAACCAGCTTCTACCTGCAGCACCATGTAAGAGCACTGTGAATGTTTCTTCCCCCTTTGGAAATGGTAGGTAGATGTGGGGTAAGGTTCACTGAAGTTCTTACCCTCCATCATATCCTGAATTTTCTAGAATTCATGGCTTCTACTTGGACCTAGAGCCAGTTTTGAGTATTTTGAGTATAACTGAGTATTTTGAGTAATATTTGAGTATTTGAGTATACTCAAATATTATTTGAGTATATTACCTGGCACATGCAGGTGAGAAATTGGTCTGTTACAGAGTCAGAGAGTTAAATGCAAGAGTGGACCACTACAATCACCCTTCCTAATCTACAATGTATTTAATTTCAATTCAGTAACTCCATAAAGAACCACATAATCATGCCTAATGCATCATCGCTAAATGCCTAGCCATCTATTTAAGTAAACATCTGGCTAAAACGTGTCTTCTGAAAAGTTACTAATTCTTGTCTTAAGAAGAAGATATGAACAATCACTTCTTAGGAGGTTTTTATTAGTAATAAAAATAATTTAAAATTAAGACAAATTTCTAATTTGAGCTTACTTACCCTCAGGTTCCAGATGTATGAAACACACTTCACCAGTCTCCACACATTCCCTTGAGCCATTCAATCATTTTTTGGTAGTACCATCTTACCATGGTAAGACTGTACTGAGTAAGTCAGCTTCTAATCTTCTTCCTGATAAAGCTCAACCAGCTCTCCATTGAGGCTCTCTACTAAAGATTCCAGGACTCAAATCTGTTTGTGGCTTTCTGTGAAATCTTTAATCCATACCGAGACAACTAAAATATCTGTTACAAAATAAAGGATATTAAGACAGAAGGGGGGTATACAAGCAGAAAGAGTGTGCACTTTAAACAGCAAGCCTATGGCATTACAAAATACAGTGTTCAGGTCTAGACTTCATCTGTTTTACTCTGTTTTCTTAAGTTCCAACCTTACCTTTAAATCTCCTAGACATACAGGAACAAAAAATTAGGGTAATCATTGTATTTTTATGTCTGGGGACAAATTTAAACCCCCCTGCATTGTAGAGAGAACTGCTTAGGCACCGTGCAGAGCAGTGTTCAGCCAGAGGCTGGGATTAAGGAGGGGTGCAGAGTGTACCCAGGACAGCCCAGAACTGCCTGGGAGCTGGCTGGAGGGGTGCTCTGCCTCCTGCTGCCAAGGGCTGGCCGGGACTGCTTCCACGCCGCCCTGCTGTAGGTCATCTGCTTGGACCCAAACAGGGCACTGATATTTGGGCTGCAGGCCTGGCTATTCAAGGACTGAGTTCATATTTGCTAAGCTGTTAATTACAGTGTAGGACTTAGTTTCTAATACCAGTGACACAGCAGGAAGCTCCCAAAGTCTCTCCTTCACCGTTCTCCACTAGTACCAAGGGGACTCCATATTACTTCTTCTTTCACATCATTATGCTTTTAAAAATTATCAGATCAGAGTTTCAAGAAGGAGCCATCCTTGGAATGGCATGTATTTAAAGGAAAGGCAATTTCCAATTACTACAGTCTGTAAAAGCCAGAGATCAGATTCAATTACACTGCACTTCGCAATTTACAATCTGTTGGTGTTCATTTCAGCAGAGGCTTGTTAAATGCTCTCTTGCTGCAGACCTTCAAAATGTTCTTGCCAACTGAAAGAGCAGTGGTTCTTGGTCCAGAGCCTCACCATAGCTTAAGCCATCAAAATCCAGGTCAGAGCCCAGGCTCTGCACAGAAACTCCACTTAGCCAAGGATGGCACATGGCTGGGTTTCAGCCCAGTGAAGGAACCTGGTGGGCTACTGAGCAAAGCTGGTGTGAGCCCACATTTAAATTGTGAAGTAACCACAATACACAAATACGCAATATGTCAGATTCTGACAGGCTCACTGACCTATTACATGATTCTAAATCCAGAATTTGAATGTCCTTGAATTTCCCTTTTTGGAGAATGAGGCTCTCTGGCTTCACAGTTTGGTTGCTTATTGCTGTGGCACGTAAGTTCTCAGAGATAACAGGCATGTGGTGAAGGTGTTTGTCCTAATGTTTCCTGATGCACATTCAGCAGATCCACAACCCAAGGCAGGTGGCAAAATCCAAGGGAAGGACCACAAAGGCAGTAGATTCCCAGGTAATCTTTGTAATCCTCTTCTCATATGTACAATGCAAAATATCCCTTAGGTACGCTACTATAAAAATTAAGCAGCAGTGGTAAAGCCAATAGAATTGCATCAGTTCATACCAGATGAAAATGTGGTGCTCTCTAGGAAAAATCAAAATTATTTAAGATTTTTCTAGGAGACTAGATACCAACAAAAGTCACTTCCATTAAACCTTGCCTGTTAACAATGGCTTAGTATAAAATTAGCATACTCCTGAATGGGCCATTGGCCTGAGGTTGTGGTTATTTACCTGCAGTGTAATAGTGCAGTGCACCATGAAAGTTCAAAGAGGGCAGCTGCCATTGTGGATCACAGGATGCATTAATTTTGTGTATTCAATTTGCATTTATTTTAAGTATTGCGACCTCTCTGCTGCCCTTTCTGCATTTCATTTTTTTAAGTTTGCCTTAGCAGGTGTTAGTAAGTTTTCATTTTTGTGTTGGTTTTGTGTGTGGTGGAAGCCAAACATGCTTAACTGCTATTGTTCCACTAGTACTGAACTACATTACCAGTGACATAGGCTACAGGGGTTTTGTGTAATCAGGATAAATCAGAGTAATTTCAGAGAAACACATGAAGCCAAGCTCAGGTTGCACAAATTGCTCCAAAGTCAGAGGAGGAACCAGGTCATACAGCAGACAGCAATCTAAAACCTAGATTTGAACAGGTGTCAGTTGGCCCTCCTGCCATGAAGAACGATCAGAAGAAGCACCAGGGGAGGATGAACAGGAACAAATCCTGAAGGAGCTGCAGGCATGAGAGCCCTGGTTCTCTCAGAAGTCCAAGGACTGCAAAAGCAGGCAGCAGCCTGCAGGGTTGCTGGCTCTTACTGTGCCAGCCCTTGGGGGAGCACAGCCAGGGCTGCCCTTGGGCAGCATCCAACTAGAGGTTTTGTCCCTGAACAGTGGGGCTAAGGAGGTTCCACGGAGGAGGTAAAGATGATTTTGGCAGCCTTGAGGAAAATCTCAAGGCAGTTTTTGAGGTGAAATAAGGGAAAGCTAGGAGACAGACAAACTTGGAAATGCAGCAGCTGCAATATTCATCGAAATTTAAGTCACATATGGATTGAAAATGAAGACATAACTTCTGAGCTATGTGTATCCCTGGGAAAAGGAGAAAGGCAATTCAGTACAAAGGGAGTTTCAAAGCTGTGTGTTTTTAGCTAAACAAACTAAATGTTAACAGGAGACACTGACATGAAGCTGGCTTTTATAAGGAAGAACTTTCCCTTCCTCCTCCCATCACGGCAGCAAGCCAAGCTGAAAGCCGATGATCAAAGGTCAGTCACCGCTCCTGAATCTCACTAGTTATCAGGATCTCTGCAGGAAACAAATGCTTTCA
Source organism: Machaerirhynchus nigripectus (assembly GCA_013397975.1). Lineage (NCBI taxonomy): Eukaryota > Metazoa > Chordata > Aves > Passeriformes > Dicruridae > Machaerirhynchus > Machaerirhynchus nigripectus. The sequence goes on along the minus strand of VZRQ01001710.1, from coordinate 840,212 downwards.
CACTGCAGTCGAGCACGTTTATAAGGGCTGCTGAAAGCTACATTTCAATTAATGCAGAGGTAATACACTTTGGGTTCTGGACAACATCAGCATGGAGGTATTTCGAGTGGCAGTGAGTCAATACTCTATTACTAGCAGCTCTGCAGGCAAAGTGCCCACTGGGAATAGGGAGGCAGCTATGCTCTCCCCTACCAGGAAGGGTCCAGGGTGGGGAAGCAGCCACTTTTGCTGTTTGTCCTGTGCTAGGGTTTTTGGATAAGCTGAGATCTTTAGTTTCCGTGATTATCAGCTCAGCACCACTGTTAGAGTCCTGCATTTAATGTAACAACATTTCAAAACCTGCCTCAGAACAAAACCAAGCTTCTGCAGATGAAAAAGCTGCTAACATGAATTTTGAGAGCCAGCTTTTGTCTGCACTACTCAAGCAGGTCTTAGAGGCCTGCCTGCCTACATTCCCCCAGAAGTTCACATCTTATNTACACATCACTTACAAGGGATCACACAACTGGGGTCACAGAGATAATTAGTTAGGGAAGGAGCCACACAGCATTTCACATTTCCTGCACAAAAGACCCACTTGTTTCTCTCAGTTTGGGTCTTGGCTATAAACTGCATTCTACTTTTTGACCTTGAGCTGTTGGGGAACATTTTCTGGAGTAGACAATTAGCAAGAAAGTGGAACAGCATATGAGAATTGGTGTGGGGTTGTGTACTTTTGAGTGGGGTGGCCTTGACCCATTGATGGCAGATAGGCCACACCTACCTGGAATTTACTGTCCCTCTCAGAATGGATCCTGGTATGAACAAGTTACTGAAGAAGAAATTTAGAAAAAATACTTAGGGATCTGTCTGAAAAACATCATACTGGTCAACAAAAAGGAAGGGAATTGGATTTTTTTTCCCATGAGACTGTGCCTGGCAACTCCATCCTGCTCTGTCACATGCATACACCACAGTGCCTGGTGGAAAAACAAGAACTTAAGAAGGTAAATGGCAAAATCATTCATCTAATATGGGTGGGCTAAAAGAGAGATAAAGAGGAAATAAAAGATGATATATCCACAAACGCTGATTAAGTTGTGGGTGTTAATGAAGAACAAAACTTTTCTTCATTGAGCTAAACAGTAGTTGGGACTGAACATTACCAAATATGCATAAAACAGTGAAATAAAGCTGTATTTTTTTTAATGAATGAAATTCTCTTGGGAGATGGCTGGCACAAAGTCTAAGCACAAACAAAGACCCACTTCAATCCATAGAACAGGATTTAAAGCCACAGACTTCTCTTTTCACCAAGGCTCATTTCATCCTCCAGCAGGCAGAGAAAGGAACCACAGGAAACCAATCCAACAGCTTCAGAAAAAAAAAAAATCTAACGGATAAGTTGGAAAATAGCAGCTCAGCATGCCTCGTGGGTTTGCCTCCCCCTTTTAAATTATTGCAGCATTTATTCCTCCGCACTGTATTCAAGTTCCTTGTATGTTCATCACTTCAGAAAGGAATTTGAGTGGAGTGGGAATGCATAGCCAAGGAGATGATTTGGATTTACTTACGGGTTTCTCAAAAAATGCAGATTTATCTTTGTATCAGCAGATTTTGGAGATGTGCCAACTAAGAAGGTAACCCTCAAGGAAAGCAGTAGTTCTGGTTTTTTCAGCTTAGCAATTACCTCTTCAATTAAAGTTGGGAACAAATTTTTTCAAGTCTTTGTCATACTGTTGAAACATTGAAACACAAACCTGCTTGTTGTTCAGCAAATAATCTTTATGTCATGGGGCATTTAAAACCCTATAGTGACAGATCTCTGCATAGGATACCTCCACATTTGTATAGAGCTTCCTGACTTCACTGTAGCTTAGAAAAGATATGGAGCTCACTGCACATGGAATCCACATCAGCAGAAACCATCAATAAAATTTTACATGCTACAAAACCCCCCCAAACCACCAGATTTCTATGTACTTGTATCTTCCCTGCCAAAGCAGTGCCACTGTGGAAAAATGGGGATGAAGAGGGCAAAGTTTCCTTTCTTAATCTGTATCAGGTCAAAGAGAACCTGGCTTTCACTTGCTGCTTTTCTCCTAGGTCTGCTGTTCCAGCTGACCTTTGAGCAGGGCACAGAACACGGTGCAGAAAGCAGGATTGTAGTTCAGCTCCCTTGAATCACCTGTTTTCCATGTAGAGTTTAACCCTCACTATCAACTCTTACTGTCACACTCAAAAATGGACGCTTGACATCCACAGACTACGATTTAATCTGTGCTCCACCTCCCACAGAGCACTTAGTACTGAAACAAGGATGACTGTGTTTCTTTAAAAGTTTGTCACATTTTATTTTGCAGATTAAAAAATTAAGACATCATATGCATCAAATTCACCCACTTGAGTTACTTTGCATTTAAGTTTGATTTCATTAGTTGTTCTGTATGCTGTTTTCATTTTGAGCACAAAGATGAAAACCCCAGCCAGAGTCAGGTCCTGCTGAAAGCTCTGACTCATTCTCATATTTCTCTTTGCTCCAAGGCCTCTTTCTTCCTAACCTTTATATTCTTTTACTGTAAAAAAGACTCAAAAAAAACCCCAAAAAAACCTCTTCCCCCATTTACTGATGCTAGCAAGAGTAAATGGGTTTTGTTCACAGTCTTAATATAGCATTATCACCATTCTCCTCCAGGTTTTCAATGAAGCTGCCTACTTCATCTCATCAGTAGTCACCAAAATCAGTTGAAACGTTTCTATGGATTCCAATGGGCACTGAAATAGGCCATTACAAAACCCAACTTGTGCAGTTTTACTAAAATCTACTTCATTCTAGCTGATTTTTTTTCAGAAAGGATTTTAATACTTGAGTCTATTACATAAGTTACAGAACAACCCATAGGCCCACAGCTGCCAAAGTAAAAATAAATGGAAACACTAATTGAAATCATGCTTGCAACACACACAAGAGCTCTGCATCTTCCAATCTTCTACAACCAGGATGGGAAAGGGCTTCTTGGGTTCAACAAATTAGTGACCATCACCAAAAACCATCAAGCATTTCAGTTAACCTGGTGGGAAATCAGAAGGCAAAGGAGAAGACAGTCTTCTTGCCATTCTTCTCTCTGTGGCATTTGCTGTCATAGAGTTTAATCCTTGCTAACCTCTGACAGATCTCTTCCCCTGAGTTGTGAGGCGGCTCACCTTTGTTCTTCTTCACACATTAATCTGTGCTAAGGACAATTGCAGCACTTGAGCTACAACATGCGAGAAATACTAGGCTCACATCATGAAGTTAGTGGCAGGCAAAAGACCATCAAAAAGGGGGCTCAATTATCTCTTTTACCTTTTTTAACACCTATTGAATTTCCTCCTGTAATCTCAGGCAACACTTCTTACTCATGGTGTGCCTGTGAATGAGAACACATTCAGTGTCTGGCACAGCCCTTCTTGAAAGTGTTCTTCTGGTGCTGCTCTTTCTTTTCCCAGTTTTGAAACTCTAATTGTGATTTGCAACATGCAAAACACCTCAGCAGAGGTTCAGCATTTCAAGGTGGCTTACATGTTTTTAATGCTATTTCCTCACCACATCATACAAATACTTTTGTTCCCACTTAGCTCATCATAACTTTGGATATGGTAGATGGTGGGATTGCTTCACACAGCAGTGAGTGCAGAGCAAGGTGACTACATCTACTATAACTACACTGAACAGAGAAAACTTTTCCTCAAGGAAGGGATTATTCAGCTTAGTCATAGGCTCATTTATATCAGAATCTGTCATCACAGGGTCATGACCCAGCTGAGGTGACTTAATGTTCTATAGCTTTCAGAACCAAAGTCCAAGAAAAAGAAAAAACAATCCTCTATCAGTCTTCAGCTGGGTTGAAGACTTTTTCTCCTTCCTGGCAAGAAAACCAGCATCAGCAGCATTATGTAACTCCCAGCCATTGTGGGCCCTAGGATCCACTGTTTCTAAAGCATCATGCCCCGCACCTCACATTTTCACACTACTCCCCAGTGTCTCTTTGCAAAACCTACAAGCCCAGCCCATGGCTTTCAGGCCCTTTTACAAGGGCCTCACTTCCTTAAAGGCCTCCCTATCAGATAGTCCGTCTTAATTACTGGGAATGTTCTGCATCTCCTCGCCAGAGACATTTCCCTTCTCATGAGAGTTTGTCTGCTCCCTTCACCTAGGGTGAATACAGCAGAATTAAGGTTGAACTCCTGCTCCTCTGAGGGGTCCAGCTCACCATATGACAGGATGATCTGCACAAGGGGTGGTTTGGCCAATTGGCATCCAAGTGCTCATTCCACCCAAGCTTCTGGGACACTGGCTGCAGCTCAGCAGAGCAGACACACGTCTAACTTTAAACATGAGAGCAGCCCCCAGGAATCAGAGTAGTGACATTGCCTACTCACCTACCTAAACGCTTAACTGCATCAGAGCCGATGTGACCTAGCTTTGGCTCTGGATTTAAATGCTGGAGGCTGAGCTTTTGCTTGCTGCTTTAAAGGAACATAGCGAGCCTCCTTTTGCAGATACTGAACTCCAGAAGGTTTAGCTAATGTCAGGGGAAACCATGAGGCCTCTGGAAATCTCTGAAATTTAGGCATGTAACGTGTAAAGGAAGATTGTACAAACAATGCAGCCAAATAAGTAAATCTTGGCAATAAAACAGCCATTTACTGAGGAAACAGTGTACAGAGAAGAGGAATTAACTGGGAAGTACTGTTTTGTAAAATTATTTGTCTAATTTCCATGTAAGCTATCAGCAAATCTTGGAAATTACCTTGGAGATTTCCAGCCACTGAAACACTGCTGCCGGCTATTTCCATCCCACAAAGATAAAAAAGATCCATTGAACAGTCCTCCCTTGCTTCCATGCTGCTTTTACACAACTTTTCCACTGTTTTCGACATGGTGACATTTTTAAACAATAAAAACTTCCACCTGGCATGGGACACTGTTGCTCTCCCTCTCTCCATTTCTGAAGCACAGTAGGATCAGTGACTCACCATGGCTAATGAAGGATGAAGGGGCTGCAGACTGGCTCTAGGAAAAAAAATCAGATGTACAAGTCCACTGTTGTGGGAAATGAAGTCAACTCTGCCAGCCTTGCACTGCCACTGCAGCACAGAGTTCTTGGTGCAGAGAGAGTCATGAAGGCTTGGAAAGAGACTCTAGGAAGCTGCATTTCTACCAGTCGTCCTGAGATTCACTGGAGCAGGATCATAAAGTTAGGTTGCTATTTATTTCCACATTAACTCCACTGAATAAGAGTGAGCCAGGTACAAACACTAGAACAAGAACAAACCTGGCCTTTAATCCAAACCCTGAGACTTGATACAAGCATAAAAATGTAATATAGTAAATACAGTTTTTTAAAAGGTTCCATTTCCTTCAAATGCACTTATCTCTATGGTTGCAGCTGCTAGCCAAAAATCTCTCTATCTCCAGAGATAAATAGTGAGATTACGAGATCATATCCTCTGAAATTAATTCCCTGGTATTCAGTTTCTCCAGCTTCGATCCATGAATTCTGCACAAAATGTTTCAGGGAACACAGTGCATCTCAGCCAAAGATTACTTGTTAATAAACAAGATTATTTTATGAACATAGAAATTAGAGAAGGTCAATAAACAAACCCTATTTTAATAACATCTTTTGCATTGTTCCCCCAAGAGAACCAGAGCAGAAAGTGAATTGATGTTTCTATGAAAACTCCAGCTCCACATACTCTGCTGCTGTTAATCAGTGCTCTTAATTGCTCTGGGGTAAGACTGTGCAGCAGCTGAGGGTGAGGCCTCACCCGGATTGGGGATCAAAGACAACTATGCTAAAATGAGCAATAGTAGTATGATAAAAACCAGAAATAAGATGCAGGAGAATGTGGCCCACTCCAAGAAGTGCAGAATGCATATTAGGCGGACAGGTTATGTGCTTTTGGAAGTAGGTTGCAATTAAATCATCCACCAGTAAGTAGGTGAATGGTCATTTTTTTGGCTGAGCAATAAGCAGGAGAGCTTAACAGTCTGCTAAAACATTTTACCCCCTGCATGGCCATTTTCAGCCTATCTACAGCCAACCTTTTGAGATATCACCGTATTAAAAATTTTCTTCCCTGAAGGTACTACCACACTGCAGCAGATGTCACTGACTTGGCACTGTTTGAAGGGTCTATTAAAAGTAATGTAATTAATTACTTGGGCTGTCATCACAGCACTGCTTTGGAGATATTTAAAATGGTTTATTATTGATAGCCTTATGCTGGAATGTGCTGAGCACCTTCACACTCACCCCTGGACACTGAGACAAGGGCCAGTGCAGGCTCCCCAGACACTGAACATCCTCATAATCTCCTCCTGAGGCTGCTGCTCCCTGTGGCACTCAGCACAGGGCCCAGTGCCACCACTCCTAGGAGACCTGACCCAGCAGCAGGCACTGTGGCCAGCCCTGGGTGTCTGGAATACTGAATCCTGTACCAGTTGATGGTTTGGGAAAGTGATATTCCCTGCAGTTGGGTAGGACCCACACCAGAGTGGAGGAGTGTGACAAGAAGGGAGCAGCAGGGATGGACTGCTCCACGCTGACCATAACCCCAGTCCCCTCTGCCTTGCTCAAGGGACCAATCACACGTAACCTGAGGTGATAACGAGGATGAAGAGAGGAGTCAGAACGAAGGGGAAAAACTGAGCCTTGGAAAGGGGGAAGGAAAGATGCTTTCTCTGAGTGTTTTAGTGTTTGTCTTTTTGCCTTCCAATACCCAAATAATTAATTAAATACATAAATAATTGGCAATATATTAATTAAATTTTCCTCAAGTCTAGCCTGTTTTGCCCATGATGGTAACTGAAAGTGATCTCCCTGTCCTCAGTTCAACACATAAGCTTTCTCATTCCTGATCTTCCTATTCTCTCTCCCCTTCCTGTTAAGGAGGACAGCAGGCGAGCAACTGGTGGGAGTTTGGCTGCCAGCCACGGCCATCCCACCACACTTAGATACCAAACATCTCACATGGACAAATACTGAATCATGTGCAGGGAACTGGGAACTACAGCACCTATGGAAACCTCAATGAAAGGGATGGCTCCTGGTGCCCACTGATCACCAGACTCAGACAGAGCTATGCCACCTCCTTTGCTAAACTGTCTGGCTGCATCTAATTTCTTCGTGAGGGAGTGCCTCTTGGGTTCTGCTAAATTTCTGCCAACACATTTGACTTCCATCTTGGGACAGAAAATGCAGTATAGCAAAGCATCCTTGAAAGATTGCTGAGTTCTGCTCTGAGGCAGTTATGACAGCATCTATTGCCAATAAAACGAAAAGGAACAAATTCTGAGAGGTGAAAAAAATCTATAGGCATACAGAGGATAAGAGAAGTAAGAGTAATCTACTGCCTAGGTCTCTAAAGCACAAATCTTTGGTTAATTTCAGTTGCTTATATTGCTGCTATTTGTTTCATTTTAGACATACCCACGAACCAAAAAAGAAGCATCACATATAGGTTTAGATTATAGAACATGATTTACACACAGCTTCCTCTCAAAATCGATTCAAAATGTCTCAGATATAAGCCAAGTCATGCAAACTAAGGTAAACACTGTAAACAGAGTACAAATAAATATGAATCTGACATATGAAAAGAGGGGGATGTCTCCAGGCATCTTTCTCAGCATCCTCCCTCAGTGATATGGAAGACAGTAATCGGCACACTAAAGACAGTCATGTTCAGTATTAAAGGGGAACTTATTCTTAAGTGCTACCAAGGGCCAAGAACCATTACATGGGAAGTAATGTAAGTGTGGTTAAAATAGGAAGAAAGTAGAGCACAAGCAGATTTAGGACCTCACCTGAACTCTATTGAATAGAAAGTGTAGAAAGCCCTTGACTCAGTGATGCTTTGTATCTTTCTTGAGAGAGAAGCATTTAAACTAGCATTTTCTCTGTAGGAAACAAAGCTACAGATACTCCTCTAAGCCCAGAGACAAATCTGAAAAGCAACAATAATCAAAATGAACTAGAAATGAAAGCAGGGAGCTCACTAGGTGTGACTGTATAATGCAGTTTGGCAGCTATGCAAGCTAATATATTTTGGGCTGCAAACATATATACATGATGTGGTGCTGTGCCAAGTGATTCAGGCTGGCTCTAAAAGAGACAGTTGTGTAACCAAAACCTCTATGGCCATGTTTGCTTAGCACCACCATTTGATCTCAGAGGAGTAGAATGTTTTACCTCAGTAAAACAGGTGGCATCAGAGCAACACTAGAGCTGGCCAAAGCCAGACTGACTAATTTTCAGCTACAATGCAGGTCCTTAATCCAGGAAAGTTTTCCCATCCAAGAAAGAAAGCCTGTGGGGAAAAAAAAACCCCAACACCCAGGAATCATCTGTACAGACCATCATGGCTGGTTGCACTTACTTGAAGAGATGAAGTGTTCCTTGTAGCTGCTACAAGATCTGCTAGATGCTGTCTGCTGGCCACAGTGGTGCTCCCAATGAGGCAAACTCTCTCCTTTGGAATAGGAAAGGGGTTTACTTGATCCCAAAGTAGAGACTCTGGATGAACAGGCTAAATTTTTCTGTTTGAATTTACATGAGAATTTTACCATTTGAGTATCATCCTATTCTGCATTGATTTCTCTTTTTCTCCCCTGCTTTCTGCAAATTGAAAGAAATGGATTAAATAGAATTTAGTTGACCTTGTGTTATTTAAAACTGAGTCTTACTTGTTATGCTCATACAAGGTGGCACAGAACTAAGCAGACATCCAACCTAGACAGGCAGGCTTTTATGTTATGTAAAGCATAAGCAGATTTCAAAGCAAAGCTACTATTAACCTCTGCCTAATTTTTTCTAAAAGGATTTTTTAAAAAGAATTTGAAAGCAGGGCAAAGCAAAAACTGCATTTCAGAATGAGGCCTGTTAAGCAAATGCCAGTGAGATAATACATGACTCAAGCATACTGCAATGCTTCCCTTCATCTGTCTTCCCATTTACAGAATCAAAATCACAGAATGGGTAAGCTTGGAAGGGACCACAGTGGTTCAACCTCCATGCTCATGCACTGTCGTCCTAGAGCACATTGCAAGAACTCTTGAATATCTCCAAGGTGTGAGACTCCAGAACCCCTCTGGGCAATCTGTTCCAGTGCTCGGTCGCCCACACAGTAAAGAAGTTCTTCCTCATGTTAAGGTGAAATGCTGTGTTCCAGTTTCTGCCCATTGCCTCCTGTCCTATTGCTCAGCACCACTGAGCAGAGCCTGGAAACATCCTCTTGGCAACCCCCTTCAGATACTGATAGACATTGATAAGGTGCCCTCTCAGTTGTGTTTTCTCAAGGCTGAGCAGGCCCAGCTCCCTCAGCCTTTCTTCATAAGAGAGATGCTTCATTCCCTTGGTCATGTCTGTTGTCCTCCACTGGACCTGCTTCAGGAGCTCCATGTCTCTCTTGTACTGAGGAGCCCAGAACTGGACACAGCCCTCCAGATGTGGCCTCACCAGGGCTGAGTAGAGGGGCAGGATCACCTCCCTCAACCTGCTGGCAGTGCTCCTCCTAACTCCCCCCAGGATACCATTGGCCTTCCTGGCCACAGGACACACTGCTGGCTCATGGACAGCTTGTTGTCCACCACGAACCCCAGGTCGTTCTCCGCAGAGCTGCTTCCCAGCAGCTGAGCCCCCAGCCTGTGCTGGTCCATGGGGTTCTTCTTCCCCAGGTGCAGGACCCTGCACTTACCTTTGTTCAGTCTCAGACAGTTCCTCTGTGCCCCATCTCTCTGTCAAGGTCCGCCCGAAGGGCTGCGCAGCCCTCTGGGGAACCGGCCACTCCATTTTAGGTTGAATCTCTTACCATCGGATGGCCTCTCTTGCTGTGTGTGCTGCACACCCTGATCCTCAGCACATCTGTGTATTCATGTAATAGTAATAACCATAACTACTCTGAGATAGCAGAGGGTGCTAGTCCAGGGAAGATTAGCTCATGGTGTGGGTCTTAAGAATTTACTACTTAATTTGGGAAACATCAGTTGAATATAAAGAAGCAATTGTATTGCTACTTTCTTCTCTCTTAATCATGTGCTAGAAGCTTCTTATTAAGGATATTCAAGGGACCTGTGTGACAAATTACTGCCTCAATACTTTTCCTTATGGGGACTGCCACAATTGTGCTGTCACAAATCCAGCCAGTAACATTTCAGCATTCTGCCAGGAGCAGACCAGAGAATGAAGTAGGACACACAGTTTACTTTGTAGCAGTTTAGTCCTCAGAGACTTCAAATTCTTCTCAATTCATGCCCACAAGGAGGAACCAGGTAACCATTCCTGCTTTTCCTTTTTCATCACTTACCATTTTGAAGAGGGCTGACTATGGATCTCAGACACTGAAAACCAGACCTATCAGGTAATGCAGCACTTCTTTTATAGCAACAGGATTATTTCCTCTAGGTTACCGAATTCTAAGCATATAGAATGAAGCCAGTCATCTTGGTCCTCAATAGTTGGGTGTTCTAATCAGCTTTTTCCTGTATTTGGATCAATCCTGTCTTTTTTGAAACCTCTTTGAATATTTCCTCAAATGTCTGTATCAGTAACAGCTGATCGAAACTCCAAACTTCCACCATGTGGGGAATCCCCATGGTGATGAAGTCATAAGACCCTGCACTATGAATTTTTACATTTTCGGACACTCCTCTCGTTCAGATGCAGCTAGAGGTAGGCACATTCAAACAGCCGTCCATTAAAGCCTAACCAAGGCTAAAATAGACAGGCTGTGCAGCTTCAATGTGAATATTTATTTCTCTATTTTCTCTTAACTCCTGCAATCTAACTCCTCCACCCAGCTATGCAGGGTGCTGATCTCACATCTGCATAAGATACTGACCAACCTCAGGCAACACAAACATCAAAACAGACTTTCCATTCTCCCTGAAGATGTCAGAACATTCAAGTTTGCTCTATAATTAAAAATACAAAAAATAGCAAAATAAAATACCAAAATTGCTTTTCAAAGTGCTTTGTACCAACTTAAATTGTATGCAACATCTAAAATTATAATTGGAACAAGATGCTTTTGACTTGTCAAATTCAAAAAAAGGTTCAAAAACTTTCCTTGAAATTTTAAACAGAATGTGGCTGTGTATGTGAAATACAATTTCCAACACCAAACTGTTCGCTTGAAAATTTTCAGCTGTTTTGCTTTAGTAATTTTGCTCCTGTTCCCTGAACAGCTGATTGTTTTCACTGTTTTCAGTTAATAAACAGCAGATAATTAAACACAAACAAGGTACCACTGCAGCATGACTTGATGGAAAAGGAGTTACCTCAGTGGTACCACGCAACATATGCAGGGATCTGAATTAGGTAAGAATAATGTGGTTTAGCTTTTCCCTGCAGAGTTTCAGTGATTCTGGTCTCCCCTAAAAAGACTTGAACAGAACCAGAGCAAGTACTCACACTAAAAATCACATTGACAAAGAAGAAAGGACTTAGTAAAACTGCAAACGTCCATTTTACACCCCTTGCTCTTACTTCAGGTATAAGCATTGAAATTTGGACTTAAAATATATTTTCAATGCACGTTTATCTGTCTACCTGATTATATTTTAGGGGAACAATCTTTAACTAAGTACCTATGTTACAATCATCTCAATCATTGTGTGGTCAATTATGAGTGCCTTTTCTTTTAATACAGTTTTTAAAAAGCAATCTTTATAGCTAGGCATAGTGAAAACAGTTTCTAAAAGGAATTTTGCAGGAATGTTTAGCTTAGAAAGCACAGATAGCCCGGAGGGGTGTGTATTCTCCACCCAGTACCTAGTGGATATTTCCTGTATCAGAGCATCCTGGGCACAGCTCTCAGAGAAGCAGGCAAACATTCAAGAATTCTGTGATCCCCTGCAGCACTACAGCATGGCACAGAGGGGTCCTCTGAACATGGAGCTTCAGTAATGCAGTGCTAGAGTTAATGTGACAAGCTGCAGACATCACCAAAGCAATATACTTTACTAACTCATTACCCTGTCTCCCCCTCCTGCTGCTTATCCTACAAGACAGTTCTCTGTCCAAAATGGGACTTCACCAGGTATGGACTTAATCTGAGTAATAGGGAAAGAAAAGCACCAGAACAAGATACAAGGGATCTTCGGAAGTTGCAGCTCACCTCTATGATTCCTTGCGTTTTCCATCCTTGAATAGCTCTGAACAACCATGCAGTGAGCAGCCTTTGTCCTTTACAGATGGGACTGGTCTGGCCTCAGAAGCAACCCACTTTGTGAATACCTCTGCTACGTGAGTCCTGATTTCAACCTATCCTTTACAAGCCTATAGGCAAACAAAGGAAGTAAAAAAAGACAAAAAAGAAACCAGACTATCTAGTATTGTTTCAATTTTAAAAAACATGAGTGACTGCAAGAGCGAGGTACTTCTACAGCCAGCCACATTCCTAGTATCCCTGTGCACAGTCTGTGTAATTCGTAGTATGTTTTATCTATCCTTCAGTAAGTCCATCTGTACGTATGCTATAGTTACCACAGGAGAGTTAAAAATATATCCTAGGTGTAGCAATACATAAGGCAGATCCTCACCAGTAAACTAGGAAATGAGTAATTCCCCACTCTCCTGAACAATTCTTCACGATGACAACTCCCTCCTTCCCACACACCTACACTCTCACACGCCTGGAGAAGCCGGGGGCGGGGGAAAGCTGAGCTTTGCAATGTTGTCTGGAAGCTCATCAGATCCGGGCTACTTCCAATTAAAGGAGGGAGCAAGTTCAAAGCCTCTGCTGATCTCTGCTCAGAACTAGCATTATGCTCAGAGACAACTGCGCCTGCTGCTGAGACACAAGTCTGCTGAGCCTGAGAGAAGAATGTGTATGAACATGTCCCCCCTTCAGGACATAAAAACAGGATAGCAGGGAAACCCCAAACCTACTCAGGTGGCTTACAGGACTGGAACACTAACTTGAATTAACAGGAGAAAATGGCAACCAAATCCAAGTGAACTACAGCGGCTTCTGAGCACTGGCAGAAGATGCTGAGGGGGAGCGAAGACCAAAGAAAGGAGATGCGCAGAGGGAAGGTAATCCTGGCACTGTTGACATCATCAGGCTGTGTGGATCTGAAAAGTTCCAAGCTGGAGGCTACTTTGCAGCATTGGCTTTTTCCCCCTCCCTTAAATGCATGCACTTTTACAGTCTCTGGTTTTCAAATCCTAGATATTGTACCGGGAAATTAAGAAACAGTCTTCCAGAACAGTAAGATATTTCAGCAACTATCAGGAAGACATGCTTGATGATAAGCTGTATAATTTGTCACATCATTTCCCTTCTACCAACTGTTAAAGGATTCTGAATTGAGATAAAAATTGCCCAATTGCTGCCATCAGCTTGGGCCTGGATTTTTTGCAGCATCCATCAAATCTTGAGAGTCAGTTCACTGACAAGAAATGGAGCTACAAACACACACCTCGTATTCGACATGACAAATACAGTGACAACAGCTGTGGCAGGTCCTATCTCTAAGCTTTATCTGGTCCTTGAATATCATTAAAGAAGGGAAGAAGAGTGTGGAGAAAACAGATACTTGCATGCTTGTGATCCTAAGCAACTTCAAGCAGAGGTAGGTTCCTACTGCCCTCTGCTGCAACATCCTTTTAGGACTTCTGAGAAGGAAGCACCAAGCACGACCGCCTGACGTGCACACTGGGTGTTACATTCAGATTGTATTAAAAATGTGGGCAGTGGAACAAGACAGTTAAAAACAACAGGCTTTGGCTTCTTGCTGCTGCTTTTAATTCTTGAAGTGGATATATACTTCCCAGATGTCGACCCAGGCTCTACCAAATTACTAGTAAGTCTCCCTAGGAAAATGTTCCAGTGAAGCTGCCTGAAGCTTCTTTTGCACTGCACAATCGCTGCAGCACCAGAAACACACCAAATTTTCCTAGCAGCAAAATGGGATGCTTTGACTGGACAACCCGAGTGGTTTAGATACTTATTTAAAAAAGAAAAAAAAAAGTGTAATTCATCACCTTAATATAAGACAGCAGTATCACTTAGGTAATGAATAACAAAGAAAGCCGGTCACTATGCAATACTGACGTCTATTTGCAAGTTGATCCATATTTACAGAAGTCTTTTCAGCTGTTTCTCCAGTAGGTCTTGATGTTCCTTGAAAGCTTTGTAACTTATGGAGACTTCTACAGAGCTACAGGGTCATACAGCAAAACTTGAACAATTCATTTTCATCTGTAGTCTTTCCCTTTACTACCAAAACACCAACAACACTAAATTTACGGAAGCTGACTGTGTATATCATGTTTCTTCTCTTGCCTCTACTGTTCATGCAAACAAAATCACTTCCTATAGAAAACAAGATCTATTTAGGGGCAGTAAACAAGATGCATCTTTTTAGTTTGACACCACAGCCCTTCCCCCTCCCAAAATAAAACAGACATCACTACGATGGAAGGAAGCACTACCGTAACGTGACAATTTTAGCTTGGCAAAACGCACGTGTGAAAGATTACATATGTAACACATATTGTCACGTATAGAGAGGCTACACGTAAATTCAAGCAGAAGCTGAGATTCTCAATGCCATTTGGGTATACGCATACTTCCTGTTAGAGGGAATAGGAACTGGACATTCAAATCACTCTAGTGGACTTGAAAGCCTCTCCTGAACAATTTGAACACCAGTGAGCAGTTTGTGACACCAACATTTACTCTTCTTGTAATTTCATTCCTAAAGTCTTTCAGTAACTCTGCAAGCAGCTGTATTTAAGGGAGAGTAGAATTCTATGTCAGGGCTGCAACACATGGGCACTGCATGGGCAAGGTACTGACCCATAGATAAATCCACACCTGCACATACCTACACCCTCATACAAGGCTAACAAGATTCCTTGGCTTTCTAATACCCTCTCTGAACTTTGGATCAAGTTTCCTGTATGAGCTGCTAGCCCTTCAAAGAAACGAGGACATAATTACAGCTCTCAAATGGCCTGAGGCATTCAATTTCTTTTTTTTTTTTTTTAAGGTCTGCATTCAACTTACATGGAAAGGACAAACAGTAACCTAATGAGGCATTTGAGTTACGGGAAATCATGGGAAAAAAACCTGCAGAACAGAGCCTGCAGGCAACTGCACAAACACTAGTGAGATTTGTGATTCTGTGAGGTTTTCAGAAAAATACCAAATGACTGGTGTAAATATGTTCAAGGAAAGGGCTGGATCTTTTTTAAGATCTTATTCTGATCTTAAACTGTGTTTGTCTCTAGTATAGAGATATGCAGGTGGATGCCTGTTACATACCCCACTGTTAATCCTTTAGATTTCAGCTGAGCCTTCTTCAGGGCTTTTTTTTGCCTTCTTAACAAACAGTCCCACTTCAACAATTTTTATGGGTGAGATTAAAAATGCAATTTTCCCACATAAAAAAAAACCCAGAAAACAAGAACAGGCTCTGAAAATTGAACTAGAGATTTGGAAGAGAGTTTCTCTGGAATCGGGGACATGGCTTTGGGGAAAGAGTGCCCTAACATGGGCAATTCCCTGTCTCTTTATGGAGGATTTGTCACCTTGGCCTCAGGAATTGGAGCTGGTGCCTGGATGGGCTGCCCCCAGACGCCTGAGCTCTGGCATATGGTGGGACCATCTCTGCCATCTTCTTCCTTTTTAGCACAATTTGTAAAAACATGGGAAATTACATCAGAAGTCAGCATTAGAAAAAATTAAAAGATTGGCTGGTCAGACAGATAATGGTCGGAAAGCATAGGGATTACCCTCACACACGTAAACTTATTTAGGGCATTGCTAAACATCTTGCCTTCAACTGCAGCATGAGATAAATGATGCCAGACTATCTGTGCTTAAAGGCTGGTTGTCTTTGATGCAATGGTTTTAGGTCTGTTTGGACCTCAGAGACCCCAACCCTGTTGAGCACAGTAGCTAAAGTGAACAGTAATGTGATTGATTTCAGGGGCTCTCTGCTAGCCAGGACCTGTGCTTCATCAGCAGCTGGGGCTGAATGTGTCAGCACTGCAAGAAGTTCATGGGAGAGCTACAGTATCCTACTGCTTCCTGGAAGGGTTCCAGGCCAGGCTGGATGAGGCTTGGAGCATCCAGGTCTAGTGGGAGGTGTCCCTGCCCATGGCAGGGGGTTGGAATGAGATGGTCTTTAAGGTCCCTTCCAACCTTAACCGTGCTGTGATTCTGTGAATAATGTATAGACTATATGGGAAAGGACTGGGGACACTTGTCTATGGGACACAGACAGCACAAGCTTTGGAGAACATCTGATTCCTATCTGATGTTGATTCTTAACTAGCAGTACACAAGACAGAAGAGCCTACTATTCCTCTGTCACAGTATATATGTGAAATTAAAAGCAATTGCAAAATTTAGGGGATGAAATAGCAGGCCAAAAGGCACATTCTGCTTTGAAGTACAACCGTGCAATTTTGCTGCGGTCAAAGAACACCAGAAAAAAGAAAAAAAAAATCAGGTTTTTATTTTTAATAAGAAGAAATGGCTGGAATGAGTGACAATATACTGCTTAGCTAAACCCCAAAGGACAAAGAAGTTTCTCAAGTAAGGACCAAACATGTAGAGGTTCTAATTACTGACTGCAGAAAGTATGCATGAACAGGATAAAGATGTGAAACAGTTAAGGAAAGATTAGAGCTGGCATTAATGTACTTTGCTGCCATGTCAAAGAGCTCCTATTTATGATCCTGATCTGGATAAGTGATTGAACACTGCCATGAAGTTCAGTACACAAATAGTCCTAATGACTGAAAGGGAACTACCTCTGTGTTTAATTAAGTACACACTTAGGTTCTCCACTAAATCAGTGTTAAAAAGGACTAAGGACTGCTAATCCATATAAAAGCTTCCTTCTAGGTTATATACTTGAAGAATGGGATTGAATAAATTGATCTGAAAGGCTAGAGTGCAACTGCTGTCCTACCCTTCTTTTCAATAGTGCAAAACTTCCAAAAGATAAAGCAAAACCAGCAGAACCCCAACATAAGCAAGCCCTATTGGCTTTAAAAACAGTACTGAAATCACAGGGTGGTAGTACGACAAGAAATGTCAGAATGTTTCTGGTTTCACTTTCATCTCCAATTAATTCTCACACTTGCACAAAGCCTTCTCTTTTGTAACATTTATTTTACTCACTAGAAAAGAATACCAACTCAGCAAATCTTAAATTATACACTATTTCAAATCTTATATAATCTACTACTCCTCTTGGCATACAAATTATTCCACAGAAGTTGATTACCCAAGTGGAAGGCAAGGCCTTTCCTCTTGCTCCCACAAGTTAATCTGATTGATTAAACAAATCCATCTGAACAACTGATAGGTAGTACTGCCTGCAGACTCTGCAAAATCGAGTCCATATGGCTACAGTACTTCTTCACCAACAAAGTCCCAAAACCCTTGATGAGCAAAAGGCAGATGAAGCAGACCTGCTCTCTGCTGAACACATCAGGAGAGAGGAAGCAGTATCCCCTTATTCCATCATTAGCATCATAAAGTGTCTCCCTGGGACAGGTCAGCAACATGAAGGTAGTCAGGTTTATCAAGAGTTTTCTTTCCTCCTCCTGAGAGAACAGTCTCACAAGGGAGTAGCCAGTTGACTGCTTGAGTGAGTTTCTTCAGGCTGTATTGGGGTGAGGCCCCATGGCATCATCTTCCTCTTCCTCATATAACCTTACACAGGTTCCAGCATCTTACAGTCCCTGGAGATATGAGCAGTTTATCTCAAACACTTTCCTGAGGGGTAAAGAGGCAGAGACTGCTCTTCCCCCGTCAGCAGAGGGTTACAGAATATGATATATACAATCTCCAAGTGCAGTTCTTACTTACAGTACCTCAGCTCTATGCATATCACCTGTCCAAAGCCATTTTCCCTTCAAAGGACACCCTTTCCTTTCAGGAGACAGCTGGCAGCTCTCTCTTCATTAGTAACAGTCTTGAGATAAACCTAAATGAAACTTCAGGTTGCTGAGGCTGCCAGGTCATCTTTCTTCCATAAATATAGGATTAGGCTTTGGAGCAACTTTCCTGGAATTCAAATTGTACAGTTATTAGATACTGAACAAGATGACTACAATGAGAGAAGCTATTGGAAAGGGCTTCACTGAGGTTTCAACAGTCACATTATGCAGCTTCCTTCAGGATGCATTTATCAGTCTCGCAGGACTTGCAGACATGTCTGTAGGAGTAAACTAGGGAGGGCCTGAGACTGGGGCCAAGCACTATCACGCAGCTGCTGTATTATTTAATTTTTAGCATAAACCTTGACACACTTTCACCCATGCCAAAATGCTGTTTACAAAAAACATCCACATGTACCATTTCCACACTGCAGAAGAAAGATCTGGCAATGCACAAGAGCTTATTGTAAGAGTGAGAGGGCAGAAGATTTCTGTTATCTGGACTTGCTACATCTCACTACAGACATTCTTCGGTGAATACTTGAAAAAATACCTAAGACAACAGAAATGGACTGAGGCAAGTGCTTCACCTGAAAAGACTCATTATGTACAGGTATGTATTACAGGAACCAAGTTTAGTTTATTATTTTATGGTTATGTGTAATCATAGAATCATTTCCATTGGAAACTACCTCTAAGATCATCAAATCCAACCCTTAAGTAGTGGCAGTTCTTCTCTGGGTGTGCCTTCTCACCAAAATCAGTGGGAAGTGAATATGTGCAAGAGGACACTGACCTTTTCACCAGCAAGGCTATGCCTAGCCTACCCCTGTTCTGCATCACTGGAAATGAAGAAAGGGGATCATAGCAAGAGGTAGCTGCAGCCCTGGGGTATGCAACAGTACCTGTGGCAGAGAAGTAGCTCAGAAACAAAGATGCTGTTGCCAGAGCAACAAAAGAGTGCAGAGGTTCTGGGCATCCTCTCCTGGACTCCCACAGACAGTTAGGTTTTGCTCTGGCAGAGCCAGGAGGACAGGAGGCACTACCACCATGTGCCCTCCCACAGGGTAGAACTCTTCCTCTGGGACACAGGGCTCAGCTGGCACAGGCAGTGCAGCATCTCATCAGCTGAAGCCAGACGGAGCCTGTTTCTGTTCAGCAGAAGTTCCAGCTGCTTTCAGAAATCCCAATGATAAAGTACAAGCCAAAAGAAAGAAATCCAGATCCTATCTTTCAGTTTAGTTCCAAATTAGCAACTGTAGCCTTTAAATTGTTGCTTTTTTGCCATCATCCATGAGAAGATCAGTTGCTTGTCATGCTTCAATTAATACATGACCTGACAGATTTTTTGTTGGGATCCAACAGAAGACAGTCTGCAGATATTAATCATCAGACAAGCTTCAAGTGACACTTTTATGTTCAATAAAAGGCTGATTCCATGCCATAGTAGATAAACCTTGATCCCAAATAGATGGCTTTTGTACAGTGTGAGACGAAACCTTTGCCTTCCAGGTTTTTTTTGGATACTACTTGCTAATGATCCATGTGGGATTCTGACCAGAAAAGCTGACTCACTAGGGCTGGCCTACCTCAAAGTACAGCCATCACAGCACTGAAAGCTTC
Organism: Machaerirhynchus nigripectus; assembly: GCA_013397975.1. NCBI lineage: Eukaryota > Metazoa > Chordata > Aves > Passeriformes > Dicruridae > Machaerirhynchus > Machaerirhynchus nigripectus. The sequence continues at coordinate 820,656 of VZRQ01001710.1, read as the reverse complement.
ACACTGGGAATGGCTGACATTGAAAAAGAGCATTTTTCAGTGCCCAGGGCACTTTGTGCAGCTTTCATTTCTATTTAGCTACTTTTCCAAGGCTTTCCATGTCCCTTCAACAATACACTTGCTGTGCACAGTAAGGATCAAGAAGAGTTAACAAATTATTTTTACTGCCATTCCTGTTCATGGAAGTGAGACTAAATCCTCATAACTGCAAAACTGCTGTGCCTGGGGCTTCTGAAATGAGCTGGACATGTATGTTCCATCTGTTTAAAGAGTAATTACAGGGATCAACATAAGCTCCTTGCTTTTTATGGAACAACATTTGCTCTTATTAGTGAAATAGCATTTCAAAAAAGTCAATAACTACAGAAATACATTGGTTGTGGATACAGTTACAGCTATATTCTCTAAGTCTGAGTTTCATGAAGTTGAAATCTATGAGCATTTAATATGCCTAGCAAATTACAAGTTTTTCTCCAAAATATCTGCTCTAACAACGGTTTGAATTAAAGTAGCATGTGATACAGGGCAATCTCCTACTAATACAAGAGAATCACTTGTTTTAAAAAGATATTAATACACTGGTGCTTCATCAACAAATAGTTAAACCTCTCTACCTATCATACATGGGATATTGACACAGGGGACATTCAGGAACATGCCCGTATGACCATGAGACAACAACAGATGGTACATGACTGCAGTTAATGTTCCAATCTGTGGCAGTTTGGAGCTCTAAAAAAAAAAAAAAGACATTCTCACATTACCTCACATCCTAAATAGAGTGTGAACTGTTGTAATAAAAGCATGAGGGGGCAGCATCTTCAAGAGTTCAACTCTTTGGAAGAGCAAGCCAAGGAGGTTTGGAAATATGGTAGGTTCAGGATACATAGACTGAGCTCCAGGTGTTCAGGCTTGTGGTTCAATCCTCCAATCTCCCTGCAGCATCTCCACAGTCCTTAAGAACGTCATGCCAGGAGGAAGAAAAAGGTTTGATATACAGATGATCTGCCACTGAAAACAGTTATGGGTATTTTTTCTATTTCTAGACATTCTAATACAAGTGACTATTGCTGAGGGACACTGAATTCTTGGGAAATACTAATTTTAAGTATAAGAGGTCATCATCGTGCCAGATAAACTCTTGCTTTGTGGAAAATGGTGAAAAAAGCATGATATAAATTCTGCCACTATCTTTGTTATAGATTACAGAACACAACTGAAAGATTCTTTTAGGTAGCAAAAGAAACATCTAGATGCTATTTTCCTAAATAACTGCAGTTCACATTTAAGTGAGTACAGGCCTATCTCTAACTTTGAATGAAAGGACACTTTGTCTACTCTTTTGGCCAGCAGCATCACACATTTCAAAGGTGTATTTGTTTCTTGGGGTTGTTCACACTGAGTTGTACTGTTTATAAAACAGTATTACCAACCATCACCCCCTCCAGCTGAATAGTCGTAAAATAGGTAGCCTGAATACCAGGAAAACACTTGCTAAAGCAGCACAGATTATGCTAACATACCAGATTATGTTAACCTTTCCTGCAATTGAACCGCTTCTTTTAGCCTTGCTTTTAATGAGCTTGGGTGTCTAGTGGGATTCAGGTTGGCCAAGAAGTCAGAGGATACTTTAAAGTGTATATGTATACACACACAAACAGCTACCTGTAAGAAAGGATGTCAGCAGAAACCACAAACTAATAAACATGAAGCAGAAGCAACAAAAATAAAGGCAGATTTTCACACTGAAAAAAGTGGATACATAAAGACCACCATAAGGGGGTATGAAACTATACAACTAGCTTATTTCCCACCAGGCCTACAATGCTTAGTACTCCCAGAATGGAAATACTAAAGCTGGATGAAGCCATATGTGGACCATTTTCTTGGAAAATAAAAAAGGCAGTAATACTGAAACAAGGTAAACATCAACCGCAGCACTGCACTTCTGTTTTTCCTATGGGAAAATGCATAAAACCATTTGATTTTCAAATATTATTTCAGAGAGGAATTTTGAGTGGTTTCCAGTGAAAGTTAGCAGTAGGCTCAGATGCCTATTTCAAAGCAGCATGTGTGTCATTCCAATGCTCTCCCCTTGTTTCACTTGCTCTTGTTTCTCTTTTAAGTTATACACAACAGTGTGCACTATCTCCTACATGGACAGATGTACAATGATTTTTAATAGCACAGGCTAATGTTATGTAAATTTAAGTATACGTGCTGGGTTTTTAAGAAATGGGACATATGCAAAATAAATGCACAACTGAGTTTTAGCAAATTACAGACACGAAGTTTGTGGACAGGAATAGCAAGAAGCATCTTGTGAAGTTGCAGAAGTGCAACTCCTACCTCACGTACAACATGTTGACATGGAATCTTCCACAGGTACTAACAAATGGTTCCAACGGGAAGAATACAGACAGATGCCTTTGTCCCCAGTCTTTGTAGAAATCATCTCTCAAAGCCACACGCAAGACCACTGCAGCATACCCAACCATCAGCCTGGCACAGCATAGGTCATCCTCTGGGATGTGCTAGTAACGAAACTGAGCAAGGATCATGACTTTTTTTCTTGTCTCACAATGCTTCTTCCTCTGTTGAAGAGGTTCTAAGAATTGCAGGCATCAGTTCCAAGTACAAAATGATGAGGCTGGCATCTAGCAGCAATCAGCATAGGGAGATGAGCAGCCAACAATGTAAGGCAATTTAAACACTGCACATTAACTCCACAGCAGGTCAGCACTACTGTCAATATGATAACCCTGTTGTGATGGAGGAACCTTAGTGTTTGTTTCACTGCTTAGAAGTGATATTTATGGGACATCAAAACCACAAGAACAAAGAAGTGTCTGATACGGGTGAAGATTATTTTTCTTTCTTTGAGTAAGCTAAAATGAAGAAATAAAAAAGAAATCGGATAAAACAGACTGAGGAAGAACCAAAGTTTTGGCTTTGATCCAAGCAAAAAACCAGAACCCTTTATTAGGAAATAGTGGCCAGCACTGCCAGTACTGTACACAGGACACTATTACCGTCTTTAAGTAGGAGTCTAACCCTGGCTGCAGGCCTGAGTCAAGAACTCTCATCTTCACTCTAATCCTCACTATCACTATTGTCAAAAAGTCCTTTGATATTTTTGTTTTCTGCCATCATACTTATCTACCTTCAACGGCTGTGAGGCAGATTTATTGCTCAGATACTTGTGGATTAGAGGCTATGCTAACATAAAAGCGGGATAGGAATGAATGATGTTTGCAGCATAGAGAAACATTTCTTTTCTTAAAGCATTAACATTATGAACTTCAGCCCTCCCAAAAAAGTCTTCTGCAGTTTGAAGACTAGAACATCAAAACCAGTGACTGAAGAGATAACCATAACAGAGCTGTAGCAAACCTACATGCACAAACTGGGACACAAGAACAGTTTGAGTAATTTGGTACAAAAATTATCAGATCCAAACCCCCTAAAAACAGCTGACCATAAATGCCTACAAATAATTAGGTATTGGTAAGTTACATTAAAAAGCTGCATTTCACCTATCTAAGCTCACTTATACAGATGTGGGTGACTAAACAAGCCCTGGTCTCCCTTAAGTGAGGTTCAAATGCTTATTTGCTGTGCACTGATGCCATCGCCTGGCCACTTTCATAACTCAAATTCCAGCATCTACTACTGAATTTTCCTTAGGTTTTTCTTTTTTAAGGTAGCAAAAGCAGTTCATCTGAGCAAAAAAATACTTAGCCCAATAAAATTTTTCTATTGTCACGTCCACAAAGATTACAGAGCATTGTATGGAAATAAATTGAAGCCTGACAAGTATGTCACAGTCAAGCTCTTGCATGATTACCAGAGGTGCCCAACAAGGTATGCTCAATCCCACCTCCACATGCTGGCCACAAGCTTCAGAGCTTCTTCCTTTCCTTAGTTCAACAGTACAGAGCCCTGAGGGCAAAAGCTATTTGTTGTTCTCAACTACCACCTACTACTAGAAGAACTGAATATATTTTATAGCCAAAACAAGTACATGCTATACTCATCCCATGCAGATGTTTGAGCCGATAGTTCACCAGAAGGCTGAAGGCACACAAGTATTCTGAGCCCAGCCTTTATTGAAACATCATTTTTGGAGTTATCACGCCCTTCTAGTTTCACACAGTCTGTACCCTAGAAAACCATAAGTCATCAAGTCAGGTAATTTGAGGTGGAAACAAAAATGTGAGTGGTCACAACACCTGGGCTGAACCAAAACAGCTCAGCAAAGTCAGAATTGTATTCTGTGAGAAGTGACCCATAATCCTCACACGGGCAAGCACAGACAGGGCTCTCAGGGAGCCAGTGGGGCCCAGAACTTCAGGGATAGAGAAACAGATAGGTATGAGTTGATTAATACAAACTTCTCATAGGGATTGAACATGGTCCTCTGGAGTTTAACAGCCCAAACTTAAGAGTGTAGCTTAATATAAACGGCAAATACACACCCCAGTATTGAGGAAGGTTGAAGGACCAGTAAGCTGTTTGTATAGGCTGTGCTTCCACCCCACATGACCTCACGCTTACCCACCTGAGTAACGAGTGTGTCTGACAGCCAGAAGCATGGGAAAGCTTCTTGGAGGATCAGACTGATCTCTGCTTCCTGCAGCTGGCTCACAACTTGCTATCAAAAAACAGGATGTGAGAACTCTGGAGGGAAATCAAATGCCTCCTGAAGACATTGGTGTTCCCACCACCTTCCCAGAGTCTCCTGCTTCTGAGCTGTAGTAAGTCTGGCACAAGGCTGTCCAAGAAGTGCTGTCAGGCCTGCTCTAAGTTCTAGGCAGCTGTGACCACGGCTGTCTAGAAGCTCTTCCTTCTCTATTCCCTTCTCACTTTTACCTTAGGCTGCAGCTATGAACAGCACACCTTCCAGCATGGCAACCAACACTTGAAATTTGTGTAATACTAGCTTGTCTACCTCCCACTTGACTGACACATATTTGGAAAATCATGTCAGCAAGCAGGACAACACATCCTTTTTCTCCTGCCACCCCAGGGGCACTTAGCCCACACTCAATCCATGATCACAGCTGCCTACTTAAATAGAAGCTCTGTGCCTGACATCCAAGTCTCTAATCCTGAAGTGACCACACAGTGGTACAAGGCATCTCCTCTAGAACAAACTTCATGCTGTTACTCCCAGAGCCTGATTAAGGAAGGGCAGCCATTAAACCTTTCAGGCTTGTTGGAATGTGGAAGGGAAAAAACATGACTACAGTGTCAGCAGGTAACTGCCTTTCATTTCAAGTAAACTGACACCTCAACCAGTATTTGTCACTGCGACTGTTCACAGCATTGTGTGCCGTGTCATCAGCTTATCCCCTATGGCACTTAGAGAGGGGAAGACTGTGTGTTGTCTCTGGAAGTTGAGGAAAGTTACACAGCTCCCTTATCCTTGCGCGCAGTTCGTGTAATTCCTTGGACACACCTCACATGGCAGGAAATGAGCACTTTGAGGCAAAATTGTTTCATGGCAGTTTCTCCTACACCTCACAGCCATATGAAATTGCTTTTAAAGGCCTAAAGCAGCCCTCCTGTTCAGATTAGCAACTCACCGTCTCTCCACGCCCTCAGGCCCCATGTACTAGTTCCATCCAAAGCCTCACATGCCTGTCCTCCTCCTCCACCCTAACAAGCTGGATAGGAAAACAGTAAATTCACCTGGGCTGAATCTCAGTTGCACAGGAAGCTGAATGCTTCTGAAGAGATCTCTTCAGTATCACTGTAGTAAAGACAAATGCTATGACACCTCAAAATGTTTGTTGCCCTGGTCTTAAAGAAGGCTTCTTCATCCTTTTTAAACTGTACCCCATACCCCAACTGCTGATCTTCTGGTAGTCAGGGACTACTGAAGTGCACAGCCTCTTCCTGCTGCTGCTAGGTTATCCAGCCACCAAAGATTTCATCCCTCTTATGACAGACTGAAAAATGAGTATTTCACTGCAGCCTAAGGTACTACCATACTGCAACACTTGGGAAGACAAAGAGACCTTGCCACCATTGTCCCTTCCTTCTTTTCTGCCCAATCAGAGCAACAGAAAGCATGACAAAAAGAATAGAAAGGATATCAAGGAAAATGTTGTATAGACTGTGGGACAGCAGAGTAGCAGACTTCAGTGAGACTCAGTAGTTTGGATCATTGACTCCATGGGCATACACTAGGAACAACTTCTGTTGCATGAAACTAATCCAAAAGATCTAACTTGCACACAGCAGCAGCTCTGCAATCCAAACCAGTCCATGAGGACAACCAGGAGGATTCACTTCAACACTACAAAATTGCCCTGAGCTAGTGCAGACACAGCTTTTCAAGAGCAACTTATTGTAGACAACCAGTGGAACCTGGCTAAATATCAAGTGTTTCCTTCAAATCAGGTTTAAATGGTGCAAATGTCTTTTCAGCAGTACATGCCTGTAATACCAAGCCCATACTTAGAATGAAGACCCATGTAACTAAAAGAAACACAAATAATACAATATTTGGTTAGGTAAGATGTTAAAATTTAATACCAGCCCTATTCTGATAGCATCTTCCAATTAGAACACCACATAAAAGCCAAACCCAGTATTTTTTTCTTTTCTGTAGTTTTGATTTATACCAGACCTAAACATACTTCATACATTTTCTTATATATTTTCCACCAGTCCTTCTCCAATCACTGGAAAACAATACCGATAATCTGTAATTTCACCATACTTGGTTAGACTTGAAAACAGAAGATTCCAGAGTGGGGAAGAAATTCAAGAAATCTTCACATAAGACAGAGCCTAACTTTTCTACGCTTTTCACGGGAGCTCTGATTCTCTCTATCCCTCTCTACCCCCTTCAGAATCCTCAGATAATTTAAGAGATTTCACAAAGTCTGAAAAACTTATGGGAAATAAATCTGTACATCTAACTGGGGTAAGCCTAGTTTCAACGCAGTAAGATCCGAGTTGTTATGAAGCCATGCACATATTTCAGTACTGATCATGGAAAAAGGTTTTCACAAGATACAAGAGCAGGATAAACATGGAATAAATGCCAGTTCTGCAGCTGCAGTAACAGCTTTCCATGCACTATCCTTCGACCACTAGATGGCATCTGCATGCCAGATCAATTCTAAAAAGAAAAAATTTGTTATGTCAACCGCATTGGGTCTTTTTAAATTAAATAACTGTGTTAAATCCTTGTATAGTATTAGTATAACCAAGTCAGACCTGGTTAAAAAGTATGGCTTCGTGCTCTAAGTGGTAAAGACAAGGCAAGAGCTCCTAAACCTATCATATCAGTTGCTTGTTGTACCTTTAGGTAAAAGCCTTGAGTAGGAATGAGTTAAATATTATATTTGTTCTCCAGTACTGCTTCGAGAAAAGGGTCTTAAGTCTTTTAGTTCATTCTCTTAACTCAGCCTCCTGGAAACCAGACGCAATTAAGGTGCAGCTAAGATGTCTATTAAAATGTAATTGTCCTAAATGTTCTCTGTCACAGCATTCCACAGAAGTTTCTCATTCCATCTTCGTGGAAGTTGCAAATGGACACCCAGGAACAGGAACCTGAAATATAAAAATGAAATGTTCTGGGGTAGATAATGGAAAACTACTGATTTATACATGCCCAGAAATTTGACAAGACAGTGAGTGAGTTACACAGGGAACTGTAGAAATGCGGCTTGGATGCCAGAAGGAACAATGTGACATACTTTAACTATTTTCACATTCCATTATGTTTGTTGGGACTTCAAAACAATGGAGAAAGACTTACACTGGAATATATTCACTTGCCACAGTTGTCCTCTGCATTCATCAATGTTGTATGCTCCTCTGCTTCACATCATGAGCTGCACCAGTTTTATCCTCAAGATACCAATTTTTTCTGGTTAAGCCTTTTCAATAATTAATTGGATCCATCCACAGCATTGTCTTTTGCACCCTGAAGACTGAAACCTTTAAAGTAACAGGAGCATGGAGAACTCTCTACCAAGAAGAAAAATCAGTCGCTTAATTATTTTGCTTGCGCAAATATAATTTACTATTTTTGAATATGAGCCATTTGTAAGAACAGACAAACTATAATCCTTCCTATTTGCTTTACCTCCTCCATTTAACAGTAACTCAGGTGAAGTTAAAACTCTAGAACTTAACATCTGGGCACATCTAACCTATTTAAAGAGGATTTTTTTCAAGTGGTGCTCACTTCTACAGTTCAGCCTATGAGCTTTTTATCTTTCACATAAAGGTTACATCTTCACCTGAAGATACAAAATAGTTTTTGTTGTTCTTTATCACCTGCCTTCTGATATGACTACTTCTAAGACTTTGTCTGCAGCAGACTAAAAGGAAGCTTGGGCTGCAGATTCTGTTGGGAAAGGCAGTGGAATCCAGGAAAGGGGCTGTGCTAGGCCACGTGCAATGCATATACTCTGCTTAAAGCTCCACCTGTTCTGACTGTTTCAGGCAGCAAGAAATTCTTCTTGGAAAAGGTTACTGCAGTCGTGTACTGGCAAGGGCTCGTGGCAAACACTTATTTTGAATTGTTCTTAAAGTCTTATTTCTTGTGACACAGAGATGCAGAGATTAATGAGTTCAAACAGGATACTGGGAAAAAGAATGAAGTGTCCTTATTACCCATTAATATTATTATTTATTTTAACAGGGCACAAGAAGATACAAAACAAGTAACCAGACAGCTTAGCTGGTTTCCCAACACCTCGAGGGATCTGCAGGAAAGATGCTCAGGCACTACCAGTTCCAAAAATCCATAGAAGAGAATTTGGCAAACCCAAAACAAGTACCTAAACTTGTGTCTTATCTGCGTAACTCATTTACTGCTCCAGTACTGACTTACAGCCACATGGTTTTCCAGTGTTCAGCCCAACACGGCCTGAGGCTCCTTCAGCTTTGATGATCTGGTACATGCAGTGAGAACGCTTGGTTATAAGCCCATGAGTTGCATGCAGACACCTGGTTAGATGCTGTCTGCAAAACCTTGAGAAACCTTTGGAACAAGGCAAGCAAAATCCATGTATGATCCAGGTGAAAAAAAGTATACAGCTGCACTGAGAGTGAACTTGAAAGCTTCTATTGTTAAGTAGTGGAAGCAAAAAATGACAGTAGGACAAAAATATCCAGGGCTTTGCCTAAATGGCCCAACCCTGCTATTGATTCATTGAGTTCCTGTTTATTGACAAGAACAGCTATGTGCATGAACTTCATTGCAAACTCTTACTTGTACTAAAAAACCCCTTCCTGTCCTTTAAAGAGTATTAGCCCTTGTGAACTCGGACAGACATTTGACTGTGCTGTTGTCATCTCTGCCCCAGCATAAGGAAACATTCTCTCATCCCTGCTTTTTTCACAAGTTCATTTGAAGTCAAAGATTCACGTTTATCCTCATGTACATTCCAAAGCAGGTGGATACCAACCACAAACCAAGTTACAATTCAAACGAGTTCAAAAGCAATACAACATTCACAGTACTCCTGTCTCTGCTCTTTGCTAAGCTGCAATGTTACCTGGCAGGTTTGTATAAGGCATCTTCATCTCTAACTAACCTGACAGCAAGGACAGTCCCAGAAACACCAGCCATCAACACAAAAATGAATAGTCTGCCAGGAAGAAGTTCAATACCTAGTTAAAGACTAGGCTTTTACAACTATTATCTACATAAACCTCTACAAAGCAGAATCCCTTTTATCTTAACCTCTCAGCTTTACATTAAAGGACAAGCATGGAATATTTGTGTCTGTCATCTACAAATTCTGAAGATTCCAGCTACCTAGAACAGTTACTCTCAGGTCACCTTCAGTTCACCATACTCAACAGCAATAGTGTCTTTTATATTTCTATTACTACAGAGCAAAAAAAATGTGTCTCCCAGCCCTGAACTAATCATATAGAGCTCCAGCAATTCAATCTGACAGTTTCCACTTAGATTTATTGAAAGATAAGCCACAGACAGGAACTCTTCTTCATATAAAAGATACCTTTCTGCTCATCAACTCTGCCTTCAGCAGAAAGACAGAAAGGTGGATTTCTGTGATCAAACAAGCTTACAACAGGGATGTAGGTTACTGGCAATAAAAGCAACTTCCTTCTGCAGATGTGAAGAATTCTCATCAGTTTCCCAGGCAAGTAAGTACACAGAAATGCACAGCACGGGGATGCTACAAACTGTGTCACACCTACCTACTGGCTTCCCTCTCAACAGAGAGTACAGTACAAACACAGATTGTCTTTGTAACAGGATCCTGAAACGTGGTGACACCTGGCAGCAGGATATTTGCAGTTAATCACACTAAACTTGGAAGCAAAATGACCAACTCAGACTTCAGCGGCCACAAGTATTCCTGTGTGTCTAGATGCAGCAAACCAAACACAATCCACTAGTTGAAGACCCCTTACAGTGTTTTCAGTGAGTCTATTTCTACAGCAGTTTTTGGAAATACATCACATCAGCACAAACAATGCTACCTAAAACAGAAATAGTGTTCAAAGTATCAGAGCAGCCCAACCACAACTATATGAAACCTTTTCCTCCTTTAAAGCAGCAAACAATTACGAATATTCCATACATAGAAAACACTGAGCACTATAAAGCATACAAAAGAAAGTGATGTAAAACAAAAATCTTGTATCAATCAACACAAAAGAGACCAAAACAGCACCCCTTGCAGCACACTTTAAATTAGTGTTTGGGAATCACAAAATGCCCATCAACCAGAAAGGAATAAGACTAGAGGTTGTGTGCCATGTGTACTCTACTACAAACAGGGAATGAATATTACTGTCAGATAAAGGTGTGGGGGGAAGAACATGCAAAAACGTATCTCAAATGGTGTCAAGTTTTATATGCCTCTCAACAGCCCATTTGAGAATCCTCCCATTTATTCCCAGCACACTACACTGTGCTATTTAACAGCATTTAAGGCTTGTAGAGACAAGATGTTTATGTGAAAAAAAATTATTAGACATCAGACCACTAGCAACTTCCATGGAAGAAAGTTAACTTTATCTGAGTAGAATTAGATTCAGGTTATCTTTTCTACCTCTCCCAGAATGGATATTATTTAAAACAAAGATCTATACTAACCCTGTAAATGTAAACTGGAGTGGCAAGTTCTGTTACGTATCAGACTTGCTTTTAGTATGGAATATCAGTCATATCTGTAGAGATAAGATTATTACATCATGTGTGTTTTCCAGCATATAGGATGATGAGGGATATTAGCAGACATCCCAACTCTCCAGAAATCAAAACAGCATTCAAGTAATTTCCAAATGACTGCTGCTATATAAAAATAGCAATTCTTCAGAGTACCAGCACCAGATATGGCTTACTAGTGCCATAAAATAAACTAAAAATATCCTATTTCTTTAGGACACAGAAGAAGGCCTGAAGACTTTATTTTTCTTTTGACATAGCATCTGTAACACAAGCGAGCATGTTAGGTATTCACATAACATACAGCTTTACACCTGGACATTTTATGATACAGAAGACATTGTTCCAGAAACTAAAGAAAACAAACGGAAAAATGTTAATCCAGATGTTTGGTAACACAGAGGCTGGCACTTAGTAAAACCCAGCATTTTCAAAACTTGCAAAAGTAAACCTCAAGTAAGCAATGACTTAGAGCAGGAAGTTACCATGTCAATGCTTACAAATTAGATTTCATTAATTACTTTGTCACAAACTGCAGTTACTCTCACACAGCTCTCATCACTGACTTTCAAGAACAAGTGTCTTTGAACACCAACAAAAGAAATCTACTTCGACATTTTATTCTAAGCATTGAAACTGGTGTTTTCTTCAAAGTGAAGAACCATTGTTCAAAACCACAGATCAACCCAGTATAAATCAGTAACAGATAAATATATTGTAAGATTTCCTTTTTTTATAAAACAACCAACTCCACACGTTTTGAGTAACAGTCAGGTATGTTAAAATAACCAGTCAGACTTCATTCAAATGAATTAGACAACTTTTACTAAATGAAAAAACCTACATTTAAAATATGCATTTAAAACAAAATGGAATTAGAAAAGAGACTTAAATCCATTTTAAAGAACTTGCTCACTGTGTCAGAAATCAATATATCTTTTGCATTATATAATGTGCCAGTTGATAAAACGTAAGTTACTAGAATCCTCAATTTAACAATTTCAAAGACAATACTGAAGTCAAGAGTTTTACATCTACTGATGCACATTTAGAATGGTATAAATCTGCAGCCTTCCCCCAAAGAAACTTACGGATTTGACAGTATTCAGTAAAAGCTTTTGTAGTTGTGTCCAATAAGTATTGCATCCTAAAGCATCAAATCTGTGCCTTTCATTTATCCTACTATATATTTTGTATCTTCTCTGTATCTTGCCATTTGCCAATGTTAACTCTTTTAATAAAGGAGAGAACTGAAAAGAAATACTGCGTAACTCTTGATCACGTACAGAAATTATTGCTACTATAGTACACTACAAAGCAGAAGTCTATACAATAGTATATGAAATTTGATCATGAAAATCCAAATGATAGAATCTTTAGTGATGTAAGCCTTACTATAAAATTGGACATTCCTGTAGCATTTTCAGCTCACCACCCATCGTCTAGCCTATTGTATGTTGATGAACATCCATTTAAACACACCCTCTTATGAAAAAGAATGTCAGCTTTCAAAGGCTTAGAAAATAAGGATCTTCATGTTCTGTGGAACTATGTAAGATGAATTTTGATGCAGGTAGGAAGTTACCTGGAAGCTAAGCATGCCAAAGGTGTTTCATGCTAATAAAAACTAAAGCCAAGGTACCACTTAATCAAGTTACCAACTAATAGGCAATACCATTTTTGTCCTATCTAAGTTAAATGAAGTGCCATCGCACAGTGTAATGTCAATAATTTAAAATAGTGTAGTGCACAAATTCATTGTGTGGCAGTTTAAGTTAAAAGGTCAGGACAGGTTTTTCTGTCTTGATGTATATTGGCTGTCAAGCTGTCCAGTCTGGGCATTTGGGACTCAGTTTGCCTTTTAATCACTACTGTACTATAAACTTTGCATTATAGTGGGGCACATGGCATTATGATGAAAAAACAGGGGATTAGGGGTAGGATAAGAGATCAACAGCTGTTCTAGAAAGCCCCTTCCTCATATCAATTTCAAAGAGCCAGGAAATAAGACTAGATACCATATTCGCATCATTCTAGCTACAAAATAACCAAAGAAAAAGCAATCAAGCAACAATAAGACCACATTACACAAATGGAACATCATGCTCTCATCTGGTTTAACTATTACACCAAGTTTTAACTGGGATGTTGGTCAACTTTAAAAACCGTGGTAAATGTGAATATGTAGTTGCAATAGTTTTTTTCCTAATTTTTTTTCCTCTCTATGCTGGGTATTAGAACTTGGAGCTATACTTGTTACAATACAGTGTCGCACATCTTTCTACTAGAAAAAATTAATAAAGATCCTTTACCCGTCTCTTTAAGTTAAACGTGTGACATCATAAAGGGTGTCAAATGGCTGGATGGTTTTACAGTGCACACTTATTATATACTGTAATATGGAGTTTTGTCCTTGACAGATCTGATGGTGTTTTCTACACTTTTTCCTTTCTTCACCTCTTCTTCGGTGGATTAGCTGTGCGAGGTGGAGTGACTGGACGCCCAGAATTCAGTCCACCATACTGGTACTTGGCTTTCTTTTCAGATGGTTTCAATATCTTAGGGAAAATAAAGAAGTTCCTTTGAGTCAGCAACAACTAAGAACATTTCAAATACCGTTAAGCCCACATGAAACCTTGTTCAGCAGGAACAAGAGGAGTGACGATAGTGGGGGGCAGGAAATCACACGGTAATCCGACAAATTTCTTAGTTCTACATGCAACAGTAATACTAACTCTAAATCCTTCTAGTTCTACCACTATGTTGAGGTGGGAAGGGGAAAGAAAAGGGGCTGAAAACACATCCAGGAAGGAACAGGGACTAAAATCTGATCAAAGCAGTCATACTAAAAGGGTCCATATAATCCATTAATTTGCATAATTGTGTAAACCAATCACTAGGTATAACAAAAAAAAAAAATCACCCAGTTAAATATTAAACTCTGAAATGAGCATTTGAATAGAATGAATAGCTTAATATACAGTAGTTTGGAAAACGTGAAATACGTGAAATCCCAGTTTTCTGGAGAACAGTTGGTTTGCAGTTCCAATTGTTCACAAATGCCAGCCTCCTGTGCAGTCCTCGCTGTAGCTCAAGAATATTGCTCTACACTAACCATCAGCACATCAACCAGCACACTAACTCGGTCCATACAGCCCAACACCCACAGTCATACTTAGTGCACAAATATACCATACCTGGAAGGAACACATCAGAGTTTCATCCACGCTCATCATGCCCCCTGCATTATCAAACTCTCCACAATAGTTTGGAGCTGAGAATAGGGTGACCAACTGCCGTTTAGCAAAGAATTCATATCCATCTTCAACCACCTGTCAACACCAGAAAAAACAATATGGCTTACACAAGAAAAGTAATTTTGAAGAAAAAAAAGAATCTTGAGGAAAACTGGACTTTATATTAGAAAGATGCAGGAACTCATCAAAAAGCTATTTTATACCTATTTTCAGACAGGACAGGTTCACGTTCACTCATTTTGTCTTACCTGACACTGAATGCCAGGCCAGGTAGCATACTCAGGCCCATGTCTGACACTTCAAATGTTAAACACACATCAGCTTGACTGTTCAGTATTTTCATAGTTGAAGTCCAATTATGCACTGCCAGTGTAAGGATTCCCAGCATTTTATGCTTTTTACACAGAATGTGGATGTCGGACCTCATTAGTTTGGAGCACACAAGATCTGGATATCACCTTCACTGCAACTTGTAACAATTAAGTCTTGCTTGCATTGGTGCTGATTGCACACACCTCAAGTGTAGATGATTAATTTAATATTTAAAAGATGAATAATTCAAAATTATTTTTAAAAAGAGTAATTCTGCCAGATCTTGCCTAAGAGCATAATGCACCTTTAAAATTGTGCAAGCAGTATGATGTATCAGCTCAGGATGTTCACTCTTTCCCAAAATAAAAGCATCATGTTACAATGTAGTAAAACTAGTGCACCCAACTGCTTACTTTGGTGCAGTCATCATGATTTTTTGTAAGATTTACACTTCTTTTATAAAGAACTGGATCAACTACATGAATATATGAAACTGGCAGCAATCTTGATCAGCAGTTAAGAAATCCAGTCAGCATATGGAATGAATACTAAATCTTCTCTAAGGTTTTAGCAGTAAAATTACAAAGAGAAATATTTAAGTGTTCTAATAGTGTACCCAAGCCTAATAGTGACACAGAATAAAGAGCCTGTTTTTGTTTCACAGCAGGAGAGTTTCTAAAATTGACTAAATAATGAAACTGAAATGTTATACAGGAAATTGAAACCTGATGTCCACCTAACTAGCACTCCTGCTTAAAGTAACCTAATAAAAAAAGCGTACTAAAGATTGACAATGCAAAAACACCCTGACTGAAATGTGCAGAAAGAAAAACAATCTATGCCAAAGTACTCTAGATAGCTGAACCCAAATACAGGCAACAGTGAAAGTTTTTATGTACAGAGTTGTTTGTAGAGACAGTCAAAACGCATTTAATATTTCAATGAAGTGCAGCAGAGGTAGTTTAAGCCAGAACTACCAGGGAACTGTCTACTGCTGAAACTGAAAAACTCAAACTTCAGTGTAAATCTCAATTTCAAGTCACTCTGCCACTTTAGAGACTGAAGACTTTACCTCTGATGTTCACATACATCAGTCTAACATTTAACAGACAGTACAAAAGGAAGAGATCAATGGCGAAATCCAGTGTTAGTATTCTACTCCACTGACATTAGACACAGTTCAACATGAGCCAACAGAACGACACAGCCTTTATAGGCCCTTTATCAGAAATATCTTTTTTCTCTAGAAATAACACAGTGCAAATTAAGTTTCAAATATACACTACTGATAAGGAGCAGGAGGGGTTTTAAGAAGCAACAGCAGCAAAATTCATACCTGATGAGCTCGACAGATCAAATCCAGATCATGACGATTCAGAAATTTACTGACCACATCAGCACCAAAAGTGAAAGAGACCCCACGATCATTTTCACCCCAACCTTGCACATCTTTGTCTGGGTCAGACCACAGCAGGTCACAGAGCAAACCTTCAAAAGACAATACAAGTGAAGATGCCAGTCTTAGGAGATACCATTTTATGATGTAAACCAGTTCTATTATAATTACCAGAGTGACTCTCCCAAAGAAAATAAGCCTTAACAACAAATGCTGCAATACTTAAACTGCAACTCATACTAAGAGTACAGTCTGTGTAAATTTGGAGATTGTTCCTCCCCCAGCACTGAAAATGCCTTGAGATGAAAAAAGTCAGAGCCAAATAGTTCTCTGAAATAATTTTTTTTTAACATTCAGTGTGTTTACAGTGAGTATTTGAGGAGTTTAAAAATACTAGAGTGCATGTGTATTAAAAGGCAACCATCAATTTCACAGCTCACCAAGAGAGCTTAGCTTGAAAGCTGCAGTAAATTTAAAAGTCCTACGCAAGACCAATCAAATGCAGCACGTAAATTTGTACCATAAGTTTCTGAACACAGAACAGCTTTGATTCTTACCTTTCCTACCATTAATGAGGAACCTTAGGTGACTAAATCAAAATGTAACACAGCAAAACACTGATATATTGTTCCAGGTAGCACTGTCAATTTGCTTGGACCCCTGTTGACTTTTTTCAAAAAGCTTCCCAACAGCCAGTCTGGAATCTAAACTAGAACAATAAGCCTCTCTGGCATTTTAGCACTGGTCAAGATATTTTTTTTTTGCTGCCAACAAAAGGTCAACTAACTCTGAAGTTAACACTGGGTACTAAAAAATATTTCTCTAGATCAACTGCAATGCCTTTACACATACAGAACTTTCTGTGAATTTTCACATGAAAAAGAACCAGGCCAAACCAACCACAACACAAAAAAAACCCAAATATTCGAAAGGCATTTCATAGCTTTCCATGAAATTGTACTTTCTTTACCTGTGATGACCCATAGGCATTTAAATACCTAACAGCATTGTTTCACAATCTGGAAGATGTGCCAGCAGGCTCCTTCATCTGACATTCAGAAGTCTGATTTACATTTACATTTGGTTACTTACTAAGCAAAATATTGAAGATAGTTATTTCTTAAACAACAGATCCTTCAAGCTGTAATCAAGCAAACCAATGTCTGAAACCTATTGTGCAACTAGACCATTTTATATTTACAGACATTTATCAAATGGTCTTTGGCACCAGACACAGCTCCTCCCTAACAACAGGCTGAAATTTTATTTGTTTTTAGAAGAGAAAGAACAGAACAAGCACAACTGCATTTTAGGTAATATTTCTATCTAGGAATAAACTGCTGAATACAGACAGCACACGACAAAAGCTTAACTAAACTGAGATTTTGTTCTATACTGAGTAACTTGTTTTTCAAAACAACAGTTACACTGCAATCCCTAATGGTTTCTTACCATGAATTTCCAGCAAGTGACAGAAGCTGCTTGTCTCAGCTACTTAGCAAGTGCTTCCTCTTCTATTCTTTCCCCAAAATCAAATAATCTTTAGATATACAATAGGACATACAGAACAATAGGCAAACCTGTCCTAAGAGATCTTTAAACTGCAGTTGAAGTTGAAAACGCTTTTTTCATCTGGCTAGAAGAAGCCATCATAATGATCTAACCCCGGCACAGCCACATGAACATCTACCAAAACTTCTGTATCAACACAAGCATTCCCTGAGTGACACTCTTCCACAAAGGGATAGCTTTGAAGGGCTTGAAACTTTCATGGAAGTGAGACTACTTCAGTTTATTTTTCACTTTCCACAAGATTTACTTGCATTATGTAAAACCGGTTTCCTTAAATAGATCCAAAAGATGAAGACCTTTATCACTGTAGGATAGCACACATGCCTGTGATGGGACATCTCATTTTAGCTCTGACAGTACACACACAGCTACTGCTTCTGAAAGCAAAATTAACACTAGAAAACACTACACGAAACAAGAGCCTTTTTTAAAAAATCTCTATACTTATTTTTAGGAGGTACTAAGAAGAGAGATGATTTCAGTGGAGTGTCCATGGAAACAAGAACAACATTCTGTAAGGGCATTCCTGAAGTGGGGGTGGCTCAAGCAGTATTATTTGCCTGCTGTATAGAACCATCTTTTCTGGGAACGCTGATCTATGCAAAGATTGATTCACTTGTACTGACATTTATTTGGTTATGCATTGAGTGAATAAGTAGCATAAAAGGACAAACAGTGTAGTAATTTATACTACAGAAACAATCATTCACCAGTCTGCAATGCTTCTCTGTGTCAGGAGTGTATACACCAGCTTGCACAGAAGAGGTGTTGTTTAAGGGACAGTAGATACATTAACATTAGTCCCTGAATTACTCCCATGCATCAATATTAAGGAACATTACAGGAAACACAAATTCTTCTACTCCAAAGTTTAACTGCAATTGTAACTTATGTTTAAAAAAAGATTCAGATCTTATATCTCCTCTGAAAGTTAATTTCAGATCACTGTTGAAATTAACACTTTAAAAACTACCCCGTTGTACTGCTCAACAGTCTTCTCAATCCACTAGTAAAAAATCTGCAATTAATGAGACACTGAGCTAGACTGATTAAACCATTCAAAAGAACATCGCACAGAAAGCACTAGCAATTTGCACCCAACATTTATAAAAAGAACAATAACCTATTAGAAGAAAATTTCACAACTAGTATATTGATAGACGCAATTGAAATCCCAACTGCAGTGAAGTAAGAGCTGTACTTCTTAAATTTAAAGAGGAAGGAGATGAATAGAGAGAAGCCCAGATACTTTAACACTCAGGGAGCTCTGAACAGTTACGTTCTTGGACAGACTAAAAGATTTGTGTGTGCCCAGCCAAGGCAAGGGGAACCAGCTGTTCAGTTTCCTTTATCTTTCATTAGATTTCTAAGACGTTTTAAGGGAAACTTGTAAATAATGTATCCAAACTTGAAAAACATACCCTACTCCGTTATGACAAACAACAACAACACATACAACAACCTTTAACATACCAGATAACACAGCCATCACGAGGAACAAGACTCACACCCTACACAGGCACCAAGGAATACTGTACTGTGCACAGAGGTTGTGTTAAGTCACTACATTGCTTGCGCAGAAATTGATTAAACCTGTTTCATCATTAAGACCTATTTACAGTAAATTCCATGTCACTCACCTGTGTCAGGGACATCTGTAGGTCTCATAATTCTCCGGATCTGCTCCATTGACTGGAGATCTGGAGACAGTCCTGTAAAAGTACAAGAAAACAAGTGACTCATATACGCATTTTACCTGCAGAAAGGGTTCCAGAGAACACAAGATTTGAGGTTCAAAGGCACACAGCATCCATTGTTTCCACTGCAACATAAACAAAAGGCAGTTTGCTATAAGACAATTAAGCTGCTGAATAGAGGGACAGAGAATAATGCAAGTGAAGTTCACAAGGGGTTCTAATTACCATCCTTTTAGCCATGGAGGTTGTCATCTACTGTAGCTCAGCTGCTTAAGTCAATTACAAAATCACATTACTTTGATTATTCAGAAAAAGAAAAATCACTTAGTACAGACACAGCTATCTTTCTATAGTTTAACCATTAACATGCAATTACAACTAATTACAACTAAAGCACGGAATTCCAAAGCCACCCTTTGAAGAGTTTACACACCCTAAAGCTCTTCTACTTGGGGCATACAGGCATAAAAGAGAGCCTACTAGATGCTCCAGCATCTCAACATGTCCTTAAATAAGAGTCCTAGGTGTCTTATATGACTTAGGCCGAAGTATCTAATTAAGAAAGCTGCAGATTTGAAAATAGAAAATGAAGACCTAATTTGTGATGAAAACATATTTCATGTTAACAAACCATATCCATTTGACTCAGTCCAGAATTCTGAACAGGACAGAAGAAAGCTGTCATCGGAAAGGGGTCACCATGTAAAATAATTTCAGCTAACATCAGAGTTTGCACAGTGGCAATGTGTATGTTACAAGAACAATGATATCTGATGGGAACCAAAGCATTTGATACAGACTTGAGGAACTTCTCTTCAAGTATGAAGATTTTAGATTATTTTTGTTGAAGTAATCTTATGGTAAAAGCCTTCTGTCATCATCAGCTTGCTAAAGCTGTCTTTATGCTATTACCTTGAGGTTGCAAAAGGATGGCAGAAATCTGACAGTAAACTACTTAAAGGGAGTGTTAGTCAAGTCTATATACCCAACAATACAGGAATAATAATATAAATTCAAGTAGACAATCAGCTTTTAAACTTTGACTAATCTACCACTTCCCCTTCCCCAGATCTGGTCTATTTGCACACACATTACATTAGCAGTCAGCACCACACCCAGAGACTGTAATGGGCAGTCTCATTGAAATAAGCACAACTAATTTTTGACTTTCTATGAAGTTACAGCTCTCAGCATTTCAGGTTGCACCCAAAATGTATCTTTAATCTCTGGAAATGTTTCAAGGCCAGGCTGGATGGGACTGAGCATCCTGGTCTAGTGGAAGGTCCCTTGCCCACAGCAGGGTCATTGGAACTAGGTGATTTTTAAGGTTCTTTCCAACTCAAAGTGCTCTATGAGTCTTTAAAAGGAAATGTTATTACAAACCATGTCTCAATCCTGTGGCTGTTGATTTTTGTGCTACTTTACACTACTGTGAAATAACAAAATCCTACAGAATTGCCTGCAGGTTTGCAGACTTCTTTGTACTCATTTCTTTTCCCAAGTATTTTCCTAACTCCCCCAAGCACAAAAAGAAACGGCTAATGTCTCAAATTCATACCTACAGAGAAAAGTCCTACATCATCATTGTCAAATGAAGGATGTAAACACAGGCTAAAGCTCACTGTAAAGCTGCTGCCACTACAGTGATTGCTGAAACCTACAGCAAACTAAAAGTATACAATTAATTTGTTTTGTCACAACAGCTAAGCACAGAAAAAATATCTTTCAGTATACTATCTTTTTGAAGCGTAAGACCATCTCTCCCCTAAGGGAAAACAGAAAGAATTGTCATTACTCCTGGCAGACTCATCAAATTTGATTTAAACCACTCTCTGACTGGGTGGAATTGGTAAAGTAAGTGTAATGGGTACTAATTTTTATAGCGTAATCTTTCAATACTATGTAAATCAAGTAGAGTTAAACATCAACATCCATTTCATTGTCATTAATGTCACAAGAAAAACAGAATTCCAGAGCCTGAAAAATACTACATAAATTCAGTATTCTACTGTACAAACACAATTCCCATCTCAGAGCTTAAATCCGATGTGGTAAGACCAACGTGTTCCATCAATATGATACTACAATATGGACTTCATTTACAGAAACTTGAAACTAATCATGTAATATCTCTAAAGATTAGAGCTAGAGAGTGGTGTCATAGATAAGAGGACCAATGCTGTACAGAATACAATGCAGAGAAAAAGGGAGAAGTCAGGAATGGTTATTGAATAAGCTTTAATGAAGTGAGATAAAGAGTAAAGTCAGAAGTTAGTTGAGAGGACAGCCTTAGAAAAAGGACAAATTACGACATGTATGAGGAATGTGGGAAGAGAGGGAAGTGATGGAAAAGATACGATGAAAGATACTTTCAGTAGCATGAACTTTTAGAGACAGGGATAGCAAGAGTGGTTTGAGTTATACTGTAAAATGGATAACTCAAAACAGATGCCCAGAAAAGTTTAGGTAAAAGAGATGACTCTGGATATTAAGCTATTGTAGATAGCCTACTGGGGTTGAAGTTAGGTGCCTTTTGTTTTACTATGTTATGCGGTTTTGCAAAGTTTTATTATATCCCAGAGGACAATATTTTTTAAATAAACTATGCAAAAATGCGCAATATAGTAAAAAAGGCACCTACCTTATATCTACATGCTAGCTTCAACCTCCAGCAGAGTTGAATGGTTTGTGTTGCTGCCTCAGTGTCTATTACAGTAGTAACATCATGAAAAGGCGTTGACAGTCCATTACTTCATTGGATCTGGAATGCAGTTTGGATAGGACTGGAGAAGAGTGGAAAAAGGGCAAAACTTATTTCTGTGCTGAATGCCCACTTCCATTTATTAGGAGCACACAGCACATTAGTAACCTTTTCACTTTATTTCACAGCTGCACATCAGTTGAGAGTGACAATAATTTCAGTCACAGACTAAGCCCAAACAAGTTTAAGGGGCAATCAGCAATGAATAAGGAAGTAAATACTGCTTTTCATAAGAGGATCCTTAAAGCATACTATGCACAAAATAACCTCTTGTTTAGTCAATTAGGAAAACTTCTAATTCCCATCCCTCCCCTTACAATGAAACTTTAAATCTTTTTTCTTGAAAAATAGCTCTCAAGGCTTCTTTCTCGTAGTTCAGGTCTCAAAACGCATACACACGAAGTACCAGTTTTGTCACAGCATTCTGCTCTACCTGCTAGGCTGCTTTATCTTCCACCTAAACTTAACTGTTTGCCCGAAACACTCCAGTATTTTGTTGCTATTCATTCTCTGTTTTCCAAAAAAACCCGAAAAATTCAAAAACTTAGGTTGATAGTAAAACAGTAATTATTTAATGAGCTGGTTTGGAGACAAATTTATTACATGGGTTTTTAGCCACTGATACTTGGCTACCTAGGTGCAGAAGTGACTTTATATCTCACATTCTTAAAACTGTCAGATGTAGTCCTTAAGATAGGTACCAGTTCTTAAAAAGAAAACATCACCACACTGCTTGAAAACTAGATTAAAAGATGAGCTGTAAGAAAATAAGTATTTTAATGTGTCAGTGCTACCCAGAGACTGGCAGACCCAACTGTATTACTGCATTAATTATGTTTTTACAAGGACTTAACAATATCTCAGAGCATATTATCTGTAAGACTCTGAAAGCTTTTTCTAGCAGGCATTGAAGGCAGAAGCTTTCAATACAAGATGCAAGAATACTCCATATCATTTTTAAAGCACATTCCACACAGGCATATCTTGCATTGATACCTGTAATTAATAAAGGCAGGATGGCAGCCATCAGTAGAACCTCATGAAGTTTGGAAGAGACTGCTCAGGAACTCTGGGGCACACACTGTTTCTAATTCCTAACAGAGGTGTTCAAACTAGATGTTTCTGCAGTGCTTTCATTTCCACTAATTTCCATTTCACTGGCAGCACAGGTGTGACTGGATCACTCAGTGCAAGTTGCTTATTAATGGAGGCAGTTGCAAATACAGCTGCAAAAAGGCAGGATGGCTCTTACTACAAGTAATTTGAAATTCTTGTCAACTGTATGACACTGCAAGCTTCTGAAAACCTGTTAAGCACCACTCCCTGTAAAATCATGGGGAGGCCTGTTCTACAAAGAAGAGAGCCCAAGTAAGTTCCCATACTCAGATTAAGTCACAGCCCTCAGTGAGATCAACACCAAACACTTTTTTCAGTACAAGAAGAGGGCAGCACTGGGACAGGTAGCCACAGAATGCAGATTGTCTAGCAGCAAAGGCTTTATGGAGTCCATGCAAGCCATGTCTGTTCCAATGTTAACAAATGTCTTGTTTCAAGCTGCAGGTTTGGCTGTGTGACCTCAGCGGTCACTTACACCAAAGCGTTGTGAAAAGAGTTAAACAGGCCAGAAGTATAGAGCCAAGGTTACTTGCAAAAGCCATTCTTCACTGCTAGGGATGCCAGTGTTAGCTACGGCTGCACTGATATATAGTAACAGCAACAAGTCATGTGGCAAATTACACAATAATTCTAGCATTAAGTATCCTTCAGAGAGGGATACACTGATGGGAATACTTAGAGATACACTTCCCCCTCAGGCACAAGAGGGCGATGTGTATCAGGTAAGAATGACATCCTGTCTACAGACAAGTGCACAAAAAAGCATGACCTTTACAGACAATACAAGGTTAAACATCTCCAGCTAAATATCAGGTATGCACAGCCACACTCCATTTGGTATAGCATTAACCCAAAATCAGTTTAGACACAGCCTTTAAAAGCAGCCTTCAGCTTACCTCCATGACAACAGAAGATCTTCTCATCCACAATGGCTGCAATAGGCAGACAGTTAAAACAGTCTGTGAAGGTCTTCCACAGCTTAATGTTAAACCTCCGCTTGCCTACGAGAACAGTGTGTGACATTAGGAAGAGAAAATCGTTTTTTAAAGCCAGCCTGTAACACATCCTACAGCCTGGCCAAAAATGTTAGCAAACTGTCTTCATAGGGTTTTATTTCTGTTAGCATACTTAGGTCTCATACTCTTACAACAGCATTTCAAGGACAGCAGAAAAAAAAATAGTAATGCTCCAGAGTGACTTTAACCTTGGCTTGGAAAGTATTTTTAGAAAGTTTCAAAGCAGGTTCACAGAATACTGAAACCCTTGCAATACAAGAGTCACTACTACAGTGCTTCCAAAACACAGTATTAGTCTGTTACAGTCTTTCAAAAGTAATAGATTTTGCTTACATTCATCATAAAATCCATAAATTCGATTGATGCTCGCACACTCATGATTTCCTCTTAGGAGAAAGAAGTTTTCTGGGTACTTGATTTTATATGCCAGTAATAGGCAAATTGTTTCCAGAGACTGTTTGCCTCTGTCTACATAATCTCCAAGGAAAAGATAATTAGCTTCTGGTGGGAATCCTCCATATTCAAATAATCGAAGCAAGTCTGTGTACTGACCATGGATATCACCTGAATTAAAAAAAAATATTTACCGAAGATTAGTGCAACAACGAAGACTTACACAAGTCAAGAACTTAAACCAGCTAATTAGTTTTTATTCGGTGATCTTAAAAAAGGCATTAATATTATCTTCAAAAATTGGCAATATGCATCACAAAGGTAAGAACCATGCTGGTATTAAAAGCTGAAGTACTCACAGGATATAAATAACTCACCATATCTGCAGAACTGCTATGTCAGGTATGAAGCCAATCTGAAACCCAAAAGCTACAGAAGTCTTTACAGTAAAGCATAAGCTTTTTAACCAAGCTTTAATTTGTATAAATTAAAACAAGGTTAGAAAGAAAACCTCTAACTGAACGGGCATATGACCAGAAAGCAAATGTACCAAGAAAAAGTCACATTATTTACTGCAAAAACAGATCAGAAAGAATTCAAACAAGACTGGAGAGAAACTGAACATTGTGATGGCAAAGCACGCCTACTTCAAAGGTCAATTCCCATAACACTGCTGTACTAAGAATCCTATTCCCCAGCATTTAGACTAAACCCTCCTTTGATGCACGTAACAAGCAATACAGAGACTCAAAGACTGCCATCCCTTACAAGATACTCAACCCTGCAAGCTTGTTCTTAGGAAAAATACCTGTCATGTTAAAATTAGTTAGGCTTTCCATGGAACAGCTCTGTGTGGCAATTATACCACCACAGTCTATCACATCAGAGCAGCCAAAGCTAAACTATCCGTGAGCTGTCACACGAGTGAAGATGCCGAAGTGGCTCTACAGTAACTTGCAGCATACACGCAATGTATTCCAGCTGACTGGAAAACTCATTACCAGAGTGACTGGATGCAAAACAGATATGCCAAAAGCCTTCAGTACAAGCTGTATGCTATTTAGATTCAGTACCTCCTGGTCCTATACACTAAGCATTACATAAATGTATTTTCACTACTGCTGCTTGTGCAGTGGCAAAATCCTGACTTTGCTCAGCAGAGTTATTTTCCAGTAGACCATGAGCTACTATGGCCTCAAAAGAGAAAAAAGAACAACCCACATAACTTTTTTCACCTTAAAAAAAGAAAAAAAGTTCCCAAACCTGTATGCTCTCTGGTTCAATTCTTAAAGCATAGAGTGGTAAGAAGAGTGCATGCTATATTACGTTCCTTTAAACTTTCCATGAAAAATGCAATACTTCCTCCTTTAGGCAGCATTCTCCCATAACTATTTCTCACTCAGGGAGAAGAATCACTTTTTAATTTTCTTCTAATGAAGGTGATCAATATCTACTACCCAACGTCAGACACAGCCTGTAGCTCCACTGGCTAAAATCTTTTTCACATATGTTGTTGTATTCTAATTGACATTTAGAAGTCTCCAGGCCACAACCTGATGAAAACAGAAGACTCCTCAATAAATTATTTCTGTGCTGATTCTAGTACTCCAGAACCATGTTACCAAATCCCCAGACTTCAGCACTAACAGAATTAACTACCAAGTATACACACTACAGAAAATACTGTAATTGTGTTGTCTATAACTACTTTCAGTTACACATGTGCACCAAAGGGACAAATGCACTTAATGGGTAAAAACATTTTCCAGAAACAATTTTATAAAGGGACCAAGGCATTTCCCATTTCATTCAAGGCACTTAGCATTTCAAAATACAGCTTTGTGTGAGCACAAGTTGAAGACTGCCAGATATAAAGACTTGTGTTAAAAACCACATCTATTTTAAAATGGACATTTACATAAGAGCACCTTTCATCTTACATTAAAACACAGCCATTCGAGATGTAGAGCTTATTTTGAACTGACTTGATTCTAAGACAAGACAATCCTATAATGGTTCCTCAGGCATTGCCTGAACACTAAAATAATAGTTCAAAGCAGTACCAGCTGCATCTTTTGCTTTTGGTGAAAGCAATCATCTTCCTTTCACTTTTATCTAAATGCAGCTTTGACAATTGTTCTAATATTAAATTTAGATGCACCTGATACTTCCTGGTGCTTTCACTGTGTTTGGAATCCGATTTAGAGATAACAAATGCCTTATTTAACTGTGCATTAGCTACCCTATTATTGCACACCTAACAGTGCTTTCAACTGCCTCAATTTAGGCACATGAGGAAAAGCTAACTTTGAAGTAGGCCGATTATTCTTTGCAGACCTTGACTTACGTACAATCTACCTGAGTTTCCATGTTTTCTTCATCTAGAAATACAGTAAGACTATACTACAGTGAAAAGTCTAAAGAAAACACAACGTGATAAAGCTGCATTTTACCTTCAACTTTATGTCATTAGGCTAGCTGGGCTGGTTTTTCCTCCCCACCCTACCAAGCAATTAGTCATTGAAAAATGACTTTGTCATTAGTGGTTTGTTTGTGGGTTTGGCTGTTTTATTTTGGGTTTTGGGGTTTTTTTAATTGGTAATATCCTCCCTTAATGTAAGAAACATTGCAGACATTGCGTCTGCCAGGAAGAAGCTAATCTATGTTTGAGGATGTAAGTAGTAATGAATACAAAGTGTTTCCCCCTTTAATATTATGACACTTTAACAAGTCTAATTCAAGGAATGTTATGCTTTCGAAGACATTGCCTACTGTTAACAAGCAGGTTGAAGGATGATTACAATCTGGTATTTACAATACTTTTTAAACATTTTCTACTAGCTTGTAGTTACAGTGTACTTTGGAAGAAGTCTAGCATCTTATAAAGTCTTAGTGAGGTAAAAAACACATTTTAGTTTTGTGTTTCACAGTAATACTGATGTTTGTTAAAACTTGTTGTAAAGCACAAGGAATTTGTTACATGGTAACCAAGCCAAATTTAACAGTCTGCATTCAGTTTTACTTTCCCAATTGAAAGACTAAAAATGCTTTCAATTTTTAAAGTGTTTCATTTCACAAGGTCTTTGTTTATGCTTTGAAGTGAGCAACTGCAACATGCAACATTTGGGTTTTTTAAAAGCAGCTAACTGCTTTCTGAAATAGTGATCAGAAGAGCAGCAGCTCTGTGGAAGCAAGGGACAGGTTGCAAAATTTGCACTAGATGAGGGCACAAGCAGCCCTTATTGAGAAAACTTGCTCCAAGATAGCAAAAAGAGCATCAGCCATCTACCAAGTGCTAGCTGCTTTTTCTTAATCCAATCTAAATTGAAAACTACATTCAAGATTTTGAAGACCTCCCTCTAATCCCAACTTAAACTCATTTGCCTGTCTCAGTGTTCTTCCAATCCCCTCAGCATAGAACTAGATTAAAACACCTAAATAAAACACATACATATCAAGTTTACATACCACAAATTTTCAGAGGTGCCTCTAGTTCCAGAAGAATAGGCTGGCTAAGAAATATTTCCCGTGATTTTATGCACAAGCCCCGAACTTCTGCTTCAGTCATCTGAACAATCTTCCCAGGACGACATCCTCGTACTGAAATGAGATATTTAACAGTTGAAGGCAGCTACCACACAAGATATACAGCAATAGCTAAATGCAGAGGATCTGTACTTAAAACCTATATTTGACAAAAAGCCAGCATCACATTCCACATATGCACCAAATACCTTGGAATTATGC
Source organism: Machaerirhynchus nigripectus (assembly GCA_013397975.1). Lineage (NCBI taxonomy): Eukaryota > Metazoa > Chordata > Aves > Passeriformes > Dicruridae > Machaerirhynchus > Machaerirhynchus nigripectus. The sequence continues at coordinate 792,213 of VZRQ01001710.1, read as the reverse complement.
TATCCAATGAATTGTAAAATTAATCTCTGATATGGGGTAATCTGTGCTTAAAGATCTGTATACATTCCTGTTGAATCAGGTTCTCAGAAGAGAACAATTTAAGATGGGCTTTTGTCCATATCTGTATAAATAGCAATTTTAAAAAGTGTTTAACAATCCCTTTATGCTAGAGTATTCATAAAAGACTAGAAAATCTCAAGAATGGAAAACCTGAAAACACTTCTGCATTACCACAAAGTAAACTTCTTTAGGACTGCTAAGTTCAATAGGACTAGTTAAATACAAAGAAAAAAATCACAGGCATGGTTATGTTTACACTTCCAGCAGCTGAAACTGCCATATTAGGAACATCACACTAAAAATCACATAAGTTAGATAAAACTTTCATATATAATGGCTCTTAAATAACTGAAACCTTCACAGCCAAGAACTTTCTAATTAGAATGAAATTGAATTCACAAAACCTGTAAGTCAGGTACTCAAGACCTATATTTAGCATAAGTTTTCAAAAGCATTCACATGCCATTGCACTCCAATCAACATCCTCTGGCAAGTTTATCTGCAGCTGCTTCTTTCTACAAGCATCTGTATGATTCCTCTGTCAGAGGCTTTAATGTGCGTTTAACGAAGCAGCAAAATAGAACAAATATGTCTTCACTTTGGCTGATCCAGTTCAGTCTTGCATCTCAGCATAAACCAAACTTCAGAGTTCAAATTAATAAGCCAGACTCTATCAGTGTCTACAACAGGCGAACATCCTGTCCTGCCATCTGTTTTAGATGAAAGGAACATTCAGCATTAAAACATGGTAGTACCTACAAGGGAGGGAAGGTAGTATGAAACTTTCACAGCTTAAATCCAAACAAATGGTTTCAAATTCAAGCACAGTAAGACACTACTTCAAAAAAATTTTAGCTGCAACTTCAGTTAGTGTAATAAATTTGTGAACAGAAGAGCAAATAACAAATTCCTAGGTCACCTGCTTTCCCTCTCCAAAACAGAAGAGTAAGCTTGCAACTTTTTTGTATTTAATTAACACAACCTCCCTTTTCCTTTTATTTCTGCTTAGATCCTAGAAAACCTACTTTATAGAGGAGATCAGGATAATTACATCTAGCATTATCTACATTGTGCAATGGGGAAGAAAGGATATGAGGGAAAACAGTTTGTCCTAGGTCACCTACTACTACAGTCCAAAGTGTTAAGCTCAAAAAGCTCTGCTCTGGTTATCACTGCATACTTGTCCCAGCGTAACTGCACATCTGACCATGCCAACACTGTGCTATATATATTTATTTTTTAATAAACACCAGACACTCATTAAACAGAATTTAGGAAGCAGTCACAGGAACATATGAAAAGGCAGAACTGAAGAGTGGTTTTCAAAAGCAGGGAAGAGACGTGAAATTAGATCCCGGTACAGCTAGTTTGAGTGCCAAAGTAGCAGGAGGAACAGTCTACCTGAAGCTGAGGATATATTGGAAATACTTAGCTCATTAGAACCTCACAAGAAAATGGCTGAGGCATACGGGACTTTCAGTGAAGCTCTGAATCACTACCAGGTGATAGTTACCACATGGTAAGTCACATTCCTCTTGCTAATTAAGATTTGAACTATACTTGAGAAAGCAAACAGCATTTTAGCAACACTTTTTATGTTGTTATTCTTCATGCATTAAGATTTTGGCTTACATATTAGAAGAATACAAAGTCAGACATCAGAAATAATCAAGGTGACTTGCAAGCAATATATGCCTACAGGCTTCCATTTCATCATACCTCAAACATCTGAGCAATGTTCTTACAGATACATCTTCAGCCCCATTACTAGCAAAACCACCCAAGAACTCAGGCTTGACAGCTTCATACAGGACTTGACTATCCAACCTGTGAGGTACCAAAATGTTCTAATAACTGTCATTTCAAATGCTTATGTTCCAATAGCTTATAATGATCCCCCTCAGAGACCTGAAACTCCTTTTAACAGGCACAATAAACTGCCTTTATACACAAGCAGAGTCTTCATATTGCAATGGCTATAATTTTAATTAAACAATTGCTCTATTTTAGACCCATAGCTTGCAACAAAGTCACACCAAAGCACTATGCAGGACAACCAGCTTCCCATTCATGTCTTCCCACTACAGACAGTGCAGTTCTGCAACTGTCTGCCTGCAGAGGTGGTGGAGTCACCATCCCTGGGTATGTTTAAAAAAAGATTGGATGTGGCATTCAATGCCATGGTTTAGTTGAGGTGGTGTTAGGGCATTGGTTGGACTCAGTGATCTTGAAGGTCTCTTCCAACCTGGTGATTCTCTGATTCTTTCAACCACAAACAATGACATTCTCTTCTGTATTTAACTACTTTCATTATCTTTTGCAACACCAGAATTATGCCATTTCATACAAATCAAAACCAAGAAGTGGAACTGCACACTTAATATATCCACTCTAGTTTTGGAACTCAAACCCAGGAAAGCCCACTATGTACAACGTTAATGTTACCCGAGGCAGCACCAGACCAAGCACTGAGACCAAAATTGAGGTAACAGTTCAAGTAGGGCACCCATAATACTTAAAATAACTTGGATCCAATCAGTATTTCTTACAACACCAGCCTTTACCTGCCTTTGAAACTCACATGGAGGTTTAAACTGGGAACATTTGCTTTATAGAATTGATGCTTTGAGTGGTGCTGGATTTTTTCATGAGAAGACACAGCGAACATGCAGATCCTGACTTCATAATTAGCTGCCAGCCAGTGCCTTGATGCTAGTTCTTTACTTCTCACAGTAGAGCCCTAAATGCTGCAAGTCCTCAACAGACAAATCAACAAAGTAACTTACTACCTCACTTCAGGTTTTCCAGGCTAAGAGACACTTCTACACCTCTGACAGGTACATCACTCTCAGAAGAGGATGCAACACGCACCTGACGATCAGTCACTTGCATCCTTTGGGAAGGGTGCAGATCTGAGCCATCGCACCTTTGCAAAGGCGCTCTCCACCCGAACAGTCCCCAGCTCCAGAGTAAACACATCAGTTCAGTTACATCTGAAGTAATACAAAACCTGGGGTTTCATGAGGAACAATCATCAATACTAGTTACGATAAAAGCAGTTTTCTCCCACAGTTCACTGATCAGCAACAAGGGTACTACATGTTGAAAAATGAGAGGCTCCTGTGACCCTGAAAGCCTCAGCATTTCACTGGATTCACAAAGACACTGAAAGGTTTGCCAAGTAGTCATCCAGAACAGATGTGCCACAGCTGTGGTACAAGTACACAAGTAAGACTAAGCACTTATTTCAGCAGCTTACATTACAACTAGAATTTTGTTCAAGTTCCCTTGACTCAGCTGAGCCTTGTATGTATTGTAAACAACACTGCATTTAGTTTTTCAAAAGCCAAATCCCCAAGAACAGATTGAAGGGGAGGTTCTAAGAACCAGATCGAGAGTGTAAGAGATGTTTTTCAGACTCATTTACGAATTACTATCGCTAACCACTCAAGTCATAGCTTCACACACTGCAAAACCTGTAGCTCACAAAAAGCCTCCAACAGCATTGGGAAAACCACCATTTTTAACAGCTGACAATTACCCAGAGCAGAAATACCATATCAACATTAAAGGTAAATTAATTCTCTTTAATCTAAAATGCAGATGCTGTAAACAACCTTTGATTTACATAAATTAGCCTTTCAATATGGACAGTAGGGACAGCAATTCCTGTTGTAATACACAAACACACATACATAGTGCTTTGACAGAACAAGCCTTTCCTGCAGTGAGCTTCAAGCACAGTGACATAGCAGGGAATAAAAAGAAATAAGAGCAAATATACGCATTGAATACTGAGACTTATTTTAGCACAACAGATCCTACAGTCATCCAAAAGCTGCTCTAATTGATACTAGAATAATCTCTGCATCTACACAATCTTTGGTAAGCAACCTTAAGAAGTCCAGTAACAGTAATTAGCAATCCAAGACATGAGCTGCACAGCAGCAGGTAAGAAAAACTTCAACAAAAAATAATATTTTTTTTAATCCCTCCAAACTCATGCCAGAGAGTAGTAGATTATGTAAGGCAATACTGGAAAGGAAAGTGGGTCAAAAATAGGCTGCTGGAAGCGCCACTTGCATCGCTTCTTTCCATAGCCCTTCATGAAATGGAAAAAATGTATTTAACCTGTTCTGTCACACTGCTTCTGGTGTGCCTTCCTCTAAGCAACTAAGCTGCTCATTTTGTGCCATCACTAGTAGTTTCTTCAATTACTAAGTCAGCTGTGTATGCACAGCTACCCTAAGCATTTACTTGGTGCTGGTCTCCAAGACCACAGTGTCCCGCTCCCTGGACATAACACTGACAGTTTTATCATAACATAAAAACCCGGACACTTCTCCCTAGTATCATAAAAAATTGGGTCAGCATTATTACTAATAAGCACTCTCCTTTCCCTAAACTCTCCTCTTTTTGCAGACATGCATTTATGTGGCCACAAAGTAAACTGCATCAGTGAACTGATATTTTCTTTCTACAAAAAGATACAACAAATCAAAAATGTAATCTAAATAGTTCCCCAAGTTGAAGAATACATCCTCTGTGAACTTGAGCTAGGGCTAGTGAAAGAATAAGCAGCTGGTTCTGCTTCTTTTCACAGAAGCTCCAGCCAAGCTTATTTCTGAAATTATGGCTTTAGAAATCTATTTTGCCAGAGCAGACCTAAAAAAAAAACACCCCAAACTACAACGCAAGATTGCAAGCATGCAATTTTACAAACTGCACACAAGCAATTCCCTTGAGCTTACACTTCCCCCACATTCTGTGGGATGTTTAATCATTGGTGATTAACAACTCCAACATTTAACTATTTTTTTTTAGTACTTAAAAATACTTTGGAATATTTGGCAAATGTTGAACAGCCTGCCAATAGTAGGAGCAGAACAGATTTGAAAGCTAAAGGTGGCATTACCTATGACTTGAGAAAAAAACAAGCAGTCCTCACACTGATCTTGGAAATATGTTCTGAAGTTATCTGCTCTCAGTATTTTTTAAATCCAAATTACATACTTTCATGAGTTTAAGTCCGGAATCCTATACTGGGTTTTAAAAGCAACTCTCAATTTTGAAAGCAAAACTACTCCCTCAAAATATCTTCTGTTATTTAACTTGTTCAGCTGCCATCCAGAAGCAGCCACTCCCTACCTTGCAGCAAAACAGAGTTAAGCCAGCAACACAAGTTTTATACTTTCAGAACTGCTGTGACAGAACTAAGCTTAGAATGGCTCTCATTCACGAGTTACACTGGTGGACAACAATAATATAAATGAACCCGTTAGAGCTTTGCTCAATTCAGCAGGAACGTGTTGCTGAATATACAGCTCTTCTGCAGTGTACCCAGCAAAGCCCCGTACCTTTCCTACAGTACATCACCCAAATTTCCCACTAAAAATAGAAGAATCAGTCTTCCAGGGAGTTATTTTTCCTGAAAAACCGTGCTTTTATATCCAAGTAACCTTAAAGTCTTTCTAAAATTGCCTTTACTAGATGACCTTGACATGAAGTATTTTGCTGAAGAACAGTGATTGCTTGTGAACTCATTTTAGCAGGCTTATTTAACATCATACACAAATTCACTGCAGAGTAAGAGACAGCCCAAGACTTTAGAGGGGAAAAAAACCCCCTAACAATGAAGTGGTGTTGTTCTATCCAAACTTGAATTTACATTCTTAAAATACATACTATCCAACAAAATTAATACTCATGGAGAAGAATGTAAAATTGCTTCAGGGGATGCCCCAGTAAGCCCATGAAAACAAGCAATTGTACCTACACCAACCTTTACCCATTCCTTTAGCTTTCTATGGATCACCTTACACAGAAGTTCCATGAACTAACTGATGTCTCAGTCATTCTGTATCATACGTGGTTCCACGAATTGCTGAATTCAATGTCGAAGGACAAGATCACATGGTCTGTATTTACTGTTTGCTTAAGTACACTTGAACCTAAAACTCGAGCAACCAGCAAAACAGAAGGTAGAAGCTTCTCACTACGCTGTATTGCACAGTGATAGCAATTCCTGTCCTAGTCTACTTGGAAAGCTAACCTAGCACAAAAATTTCATGAAACAAAGAATTTTAGCTTCTTTCTCAAAGGCTGACTTTCTTTTCCCCTAAAGCAGTGCTAATAAAATTCCTAAAATTCAAAGAAGGCAAAGGTAAATTACAAAGTTACTTCATAACTTCTGAGAAGTACCAAGGAGAGAAGTTACTGAAGCTATGATACAAAAAGCTGGGTGTAACTTCTGCACATCACTGTCTCTGGTACTTAACCAACACAGTGACATGGGATATACACACAAAGAGCTTTGTATCCAGCTTGGTATTAAAAAAACCAAAAAAAACCCAAACAAACACAAAATACCTCCCCCTCCCTCTGCAAAAAAACTCCACAAAACATAGAAAAGATGGTGCTGTGAAACTAAGATGTCATAGTCAATGTACTAAGACAAATCACACAACAGAAGGTTCATTTCAATGTTCAAATTATAAACCAGACACCTCTTACCTTTAGAGGCACCTCAGGCTGTAGTTAAGAGTGGATTCCCCTAGACACCCCCCTTCACTAAGTACTGCATCTGACCTTACTGAGTAGCAGTGGCGGTAACTAATGAGCATATAAGAGAACTTTTAATAATTTATAGTTACAGTTATCTTAAATAAGAACAGTGTTTCTCTTCTTTTATACTATGATTTAGCTGTGCAGTGAGCAAGACCCTGAATGAGTCAAGTAAAACCTGTGCTGCAGAGTATCTAAATGAAACAGTTACTGAATCATGCAGCCTTCAAGTGGCCAAACAGCCAGACAGAATGAAGAACCCCAGCACACACGGCCTGATGCTGGGCTCTTGGCCTTCAGTGCAGTTTTTCAAGCCAACCATTCCATTCGTCATGCACTTATAAAGCTAAAGATGAAGTGGCTGATATCTGCACTGCTGTACAAACCCAGAAACAAACTTCATTCTTCTATCCTTCCTCTCTAGTTGATACAACAGCTACCCTCCTACTAAAATATCAAAAACTGCCGATTTTCTTTCTCTTTTTAAAGACTAAAAGACTAATATAAAAAACAAAAAACAAAAAAAACCAAACCAAAACAAAAAAAAATCCTTTGCAAGAAACTCCTTTTAAAGTTACCCTTGTTTATTTTCCTAGTAGCACATTATCCAGTGATTTCACACCAAGCCAGGTAATAACTCTTGTTTATTCAAGATTTGTGTGCATGGTTTGTTTATATTGTTTTGCAACAGATCAATAAGGTCTATTTTTCCTCTCTACATCTGCCTCACTTTTTCAACATCAGTTACAGAGCCTGGAACTGCAAGCACTACTACCATATCATATCATAATACCACACCATCAGATTGCCTGGATATATTAGTTAGGACACTAACAAAATAAGAAATATGTTATTGACCATAGCACATTTGACCAGTATGCTCTATACCATTTAAAACTACTAAGGAAAAATCTCAATTATTCTGTAAGAATTTAAAATCCAACTTCCATTTTAAAAGGTGAGTAACATTCAAATTTCTATGCAAATTTCTATGTTTACCACAACCTGCAAGACCTCTGAAATCACAAGAAAATGAAGCTTGCAGCTTTCTTAGAAGATATCACATGACACTGTAAGAACACCAGGGCAATCATAAAAATCACCCTTTTAGCTGAATATTGAAGCAATAACCGTTCTCTGTATCTATTAGTAGTCTGACAATTCTCTGCTTGGATAAGTATTTCCTAGATTCCTTGGTGCAATGGTACCATCAGAACTAGTAGCTCTCAGTCTCACCAAAAAAAAATTTTAGAAAAGATCCACATTAAGTTTAGTCAGATTAATTCAAATTGTAATTTTAATTAGGTCACCTAGATTTAGGCAAGCAAGGAGTCTCACCTAGACAAGGCAAATTTGTTTGTACAGTAGTATAAATGAAGCCCCTTTGCAGAAAGCCAACTTGTACCTAAGGTTAGTATGTCTGGGTTTCCCTAAGTACACCCTCTCTTCCATATGGTAAACTCCCCAGTGTTTACTAGGACAGACACCTATAAATTTAAAAGAGCAGAGATTCATTCCAGCTGGGCTGCCTTATATGCAGAAATTTTAAGAGACAGACAGCACAGAAACAAGAAGCCAAACACCCTGAAAGAAATATGAAAGTCTTACTTAACACCATTCACAGCACTCTTTACAAGTCAAGGTTACACCTATTCCAGCATATTTGCTTTGATATAGAGGCAACCTTTTCCACACATCACTAAATTTAAATTAGCTTAGAATCTGACCTAAATGCAAACCTTGGTGCACCCATTTAGCTCAGCATTGTTGCCAGTTTCAGGGCATTTCCCGAATAGGGATACCTGGTATTCCTAGATGAGGCAAAACACAAGTAGCAATTTAAGCTGCAGAGCACAAGAGAAAAAACCACACTGACAAAAAATTTCTCTGTTCACACTGGAGAGTACGATTCAAGGAGACACTTTAATCACAGCCTTCCAATACTTAAATCGGGCTTATAAGAAAGTTGAGGACAGACTTCTTAGTTGGGCTTGTTGTGATAGGCCAAGGGGAATAGATTTTTACTAAAAAAGAAAAAAAAATAGGTTAAGACTAAATATAAGGATGAAATTATTTTACAATGACAGTGATGAAACACTGAACAGGTTGCCCAGAGAGGTGGTGGATGCTCCATTCCTGGAAACATTCAAGGTCACACTGGACAGGGCTCTGAGCAACCTGATCTAGTTGAAGCTGTCCCCCTCACTGGAGAGGGGTTGGACTAGGTGACCTTTACAGGCTCCTTCCAGCCCAAACCATTTTACGATACTGTATTCCACATCTGCTGTACTCATGGCAGTCTCATGTGTGCATACTCCTGTGCTGTCCACAGCTAGAATGGACTGGGAAAAAATCTATCCACCAGATGGCATAGCTGGGAAGGTAGGAAGGAAAAAAATAAAAACATGAAAAAAGTACACACACTGAAGCAAAAATAAGACCATCATCTTTGTGCACCATAACATAGCTAAGCCTGCCCTGTGACTGTGAATACCGCTACAAGAAGGAAACACTCTTTAAACAAATTTGGCTTATTTGCTTTCATGGTCACGTATCACTCTAAAAGTCTTTTAGCAAAGCTATGGAATTCTGTGTTTAAATGACCTGTAAATCTTTGCAGATTCACTCATGACAGACAATAAAACTCAACGTGTCTCCAAGACAGTGAGGCAGACATGTCAGAGCACCAGCATCTCCCTCATTCTTCTAGTAAAGCAACAGGAATGAGAACTTAAATCTGGTAGACGGTACCTGGTAGACAGAGACAAAATAAAAGAAAGCATTGCTATGTTCAGAATTTATGTATACACTTGAGTTTTACTTGCCTCCAAACAGTAGTTATTTATAAGGTATCACTAACTAGTGGCAAAGTATTAGACATTGAAAGAGAAAATAAATTTAAAATGAGCTCTTACCATTCCTAAATTCACCACTTAAACAATGAATATGAGGTAAGAACTTGGTATATACAAAAGAACGTGGAAATTAAAAGCTAAAGAGTACGGTAACTAAAAGCTAATGTCCTAGAAGACAATCAGCATGGATCACACCCTGCTTCAGGTGAGTCTTTATGAAAACTCTCCGAATTTAAATCAGGAGTTGATCGATCTGGCTTTCAGCACTCAAAAGATCTCTTAGCAAGTAAAGATAAGCATACAGGCACATTCCTTGACAACTGGGAAGATGTTCTTGATGAATTCTCCCAAGCAGCCCAGCTGCAGGCCACTTCATATTGATATCTCAAAAAAAACAAAACAAAAAACAAAAAACAAAAAAAAAAAAAACCCCCAAACAAAAAAAAAAAAAACCCCCAAACAAAAAAAAAAAAAACCCCCAAACAAAAAAAAAAAAAACCCCCAAACAAAAAAAAAAAAAACCCCCAAACAAAAAAAAAAAAAACCCCCAAACAAACAAAAAAAAAACCAAAAAAAAAAACCAAAAAACAAAACAAAAAACACAAAAAAAACCCCACCACCCCAAAAACAAAACCACAATTAAACATAAAGAAAGTATGACAATCTAAGTAGGTAATTCCAATCAAAAGGCAAGTTAATGTGTCATATAACCCAGAAGCAACAAGGATAGAAACAGTTAGAGTAACCTAATTAAAGTAGGAGCAAGATCTCCTGACAGTTAATATCACAGTCTAGAAACAGGTGTCACCACCCAGCAACCCAATGACAGCAGCAAAGTTTCCTATTGCTGTGGTTTTTGATACGTATTTGCTACCCTTGAAAAATTAGGTGTAGCAAACACTGAGAGACAACTGTAGACTGTTACTCAAACTTAAAGCCATACATTTCACTTAAAGCAACCAAAAGGACTAAATACATACTGCATGATAACATTGAACGAAAACGTCTTTTTATAATTTCACTGTGCTTACATTTACACCACAAAAGCCTGTTTCCTTATCCTTTTAAGTCAAAGTTGAAGTGTGAGTAATGGAGCCAAACAACTTGCTTCGAACAATTTAACTGGAGATAAGAGTCAACAGATATTTTTCTGCGCAACCAGCGTGGGGAGGGATTCATACTCACTTTACCAGAACAGGTCAGCTAAGCAACAGCAGGAGCTCCAGAATGTGAGCTGCCAATTGTACAAAAAAGAGAAAAAAACAAAACAAAACAAAACAACAAAAAAAGGAGCTTCATTGTGGAACACTACTGTTTGAACCACAGCTTAGAACGCTGTATGCTAGCAGTGCAACAAATAGAAGATGTTAAAAAGGAAAAATAACCCACACACAATGCATTTCTTTAATTGCTGCAATTTTTTTTCAAACACAACCTGTAAGAATTACCTATTACGTTTCAGATACAAGATGTTGTACAACACACTCCTCTACTGTTAGAAGACAACAAGCAGGGAGAAAACACCCCATTCCCCTTAAAAATCTTCCTAATCTCTGCTCAGAGTTAAAAACAGAGAAGAAAAATCATAACCAAGGCTTGGTTCAGAAGTTGTACATACATATATCCCTAAAGGTTAAAGTACTATGAGAGACAAAAAGCACAGGCTGCTCAAACACAAGGTAAAAAAACTACAAAGTTGCAACACAAGTATTTACAATGTCTGTAAACTATATGGAACACATATTTTAAAAGTCGTCAGAAAAAAAGAAAATGAGTAATATTTAAGAGGGAGCAGAACAATCCAACAAGTTGCACGCCTGCAGAATCCCATCCTCTTAAAGCTATCTATATTTAAATAACTACACTATTGTGGAACAAGCATCTTTCAAATATATTATTTAAAGTGCCTCAAAACCATAAATATACATGTATCTTGATGTCTGCCCTCAAAAGTCAACATTTGCTAGGTTATTATTTGGCTTGTCTTAAAAACCTACCTGTTAATCTGGGTTTCAACATCCAGAAAAAGTGAGTTTTATCTGCACTAGCGATCTGAGAGAAACTTCAACTGATACCTGTTTCTTCATACTATACTACACTGCATACCTTAAATCACAACCATAAGCACAACTGTTCAAAGACTTTATGTATTTTTAAATACTGATTTTGCTGCTCGTAATTTTCACATCGAAAAAGATGAGATTGCAGCTACTAACAGGTCCTTGAAGCCCTAAACCTCCTGCTTTGTAGTAACTCGGCTGAACAAAACTCAGCCTTACTAAACTTCTTTCACTTCCCAAACTATACATGCTCCATAAATTCCTTTCTATAAGCCTTCTGCAATGTGATCCAACTATCTAAGGAGTACAGCAACCAAATAAATGAACAGCGCATACCCATGCAAGTACTCTCATCTCATCTCCAGCATACCAGGTATTTGTTGAATGTGGAATGAAAGATTAATGGGAGAAGAGGCCCAAGAAGACTAAACATTCACGACATAACTTAAATAAAAAGAAAATGCTAGCAATAATTCCTCAGCTTCTCCAAAAACAGGCAATAAGTCAGCTTCTTCGTTACTTAAAAGGACAGAATCACTATTTAATACACACAAAACCCTTCATAGCTTTTATCAGCCATCCATGAGAGCCACTTCGGGAGACTGCCCCGTAGGCAGGCTGAGGAATGTCAGCGCACTAAATCCCTCTGCTCCCACCGCCACTCACGTACACACAACCCCACACCTAACGCAGCTCGAAGACGTAATTTTACACACGGAGAACTGCGACTACAACCCGACCGGAGGGGCGGCGGAGGGGGGGAAAATGCCGCTCAAGAGCTCAGCTAGCGACGCGTCCCCAGCTCGCCCCTAAGCCAGGCAGCTGTAGTGGGGTGAAGACGGGAAGATAGAAAACGAGGCTTTCTTTTCTTTTTTTTTTTTTTCCTGTTAAATAGGAAGGCAGCCAGACAGGGCGGGCACCCCCGCGCACACCAGCCCCTCCTCCCCCCGCGGAGCTGCAGGGCCGGGGCTCGGGGCACCGGCGGGACGCGCCGAGCCCGCTCCCGGCCGCC
>VZRQ01001710.1:626645-779016 GCA_013397975.1 Machaerirhynchus nigripectus | reverse complement strand
TTTTTTTTTTTTTGAGATGAGCTCTCTAAAGACATGTTTACATACTTCTGTCAACAGATGCTTGCCTTGGATGGACAGAGAAGTGCTTTAAAATGTAGGTGGTGAAAACCCACTGTGAACTGGGAGAGCGGATAAATACATGTATGTTGACAAAGTAACAAAGTGCAGATGTTCTAGAAAAAACAGACCTCTCCTTTATATGCCTAAATATAGATGTTGATGTAGAAACTTATCTCTGGGAGCTTGAACTTGAAATTTTCCATCGGTCTGTATAAGCCAGCAAAGTCCTGCCACTTTACATAATGTTGAAACCCAGTTTTTTATCTCTTGATTAGAAGAAAATGAGTATGAGCAAAACAAAAGCAATTAGGACAAGGTGGAGCCATCATTAGGTATCACATGATGCTACGTGTCCAGACAGCCAGGCGAAAGAACACTCTTCTGAAATGTCTACACAGGTGGGCAGGATAGACAGAAATATAACTGCAGGTCATCTGCTAAAAGCCCATACAGCTATCCTTTCTTGTTTTTCAAATTCTGCTAGTGGTAGTGGAAATCTAAATTAAAAAAAAAAAAAATCCTAAAATGTTTTTCTTTCATTTTTCATTAAACTAGGAAAAATAATTATTCCACTTTTAAAAAGTTCATCCTTATCCCAACTACTTTATTGCTGCCAAAACTAATAGATCTGCAGTCCCTCTTGAGCTTTTAGGAATTGTCCCAGTTTCGTTTCACACAACTGAACTGCCCTGAAGGCTATTTTAAGCCATCACAACATCAGTTTCAGACATAATAACAGATCATCGCAGAACATTCGGCATTGACAATCAAATGGGGATATGAAATTATCTTTCACTGTGGCATAAAAATATAATTAATACATCTTCCCAAATGTCACAGAATGATCAACTTTCAGGTACACTAAGCAAAACATAATCCCCTAACAACTGTTTTTACTAGGCATGTCAGCATGTTCCAGAAACAATTCAGCAGCCTATCATAACAACAAAATAATTTAATAAGCAGAGATGCTATGAAATAGAACTAGCTGCAAAAAATAGCTCACTTCTTTCCATGTAGATTCTATGCCAGTGTCTTATTGGGAACGTGGCTGTGTGACAGTTACTGCCCAGCTGTACCTGGGTTGTCAGGTGGGTGGAAGGTCACCTCACTGTGCTGCATAACCCCGTAAAGTTTGCACCCCCCCTTCTTCGTAGCTTGAGCAGGGACACAAATATATGTGTTTCTCCCTCAGTGGGTTAAACTTGACATGTCCCATTGGCATAATCCAAGTACAGTAAACAGAATTAAAAGATCGGAGAATGAGGCTCATTGTCTTCTGCCATACAGAAAGAAATAGTTAATGTTGAATGAATGCGTTTTCTTTGATCAAGGGTAGATGTTCAGTAATTTTTGGCATTATACCATACACAGATAACAGGCCAAAGACAGCTAACTGGTGATTCAAGCACAAGGGGGAAGTGACTGATGCCTTGTCAAAATCTCATTAATAATGCTCACCTTTCTAAATTGTCTTACAATTATTTTGAAAATTCCTCTCGTGTCCACCAAGACGGCTTTGCTCCTAACTTTCCCCTACTTGGTCTCAGTGTCATTTACCCTAAATACCCCATGTGTCAGCTCTCCTCTCCTTATCCGCACACTGTCTCAAGGTCCTTTAATTTGCACTGCTCTTCTGTTCAGTTTGTCAGACCTGAAAGAAAGAAATTTCCAAAGAAAATGGCAAAACAACTATGTGTTAGTAAATGTCATGCCCTAAACTGTGACTGTGGAGACATGAGTTCTCACTTAGGCTGCTGCTGCTGCGAATTTGAGGGAGTTGCTTCCCCAGCTACAGAGCTCTGACTCAGCATCTCTGCTGTTACCTACTCTTTCCTGGTAACCTTATGTTGGTTCAGACAGAACTTCTGCTACTCACTGCACTTTAAACTTAGTGCACCACATACACTTTCCTGTTATTTACTATGGCATTGTAACTTTCAAAAACCATTGCCCTCCTAGGTCTGTTATCAGTTACCTGGTAGACAGTACACGGCAGTATTTTACAGCATTATCCCATCACTATAGCTCGTTTCTAAGGTACTTTATCGCCTTGGCAAACTGTAACTCAGGGCTGACTGCAGATCTTATGTGGATGGGAGGGAGAGGCCAGTAGGAGCCACGTGGTTAGTTTTCCAGCGTGTAATTAGGAGCATATCCTACCTGAGTGGCAATAGCTAAACTGCTGCTGCCTCCTCAGTGCTCTTTTCCAGTTTCTTACTTGAAACAGAAATCAGTGATCCAAATCGACAATGTGTTTTCTTAAGAGAGTTTGTTTACAAGTATTTATAGATCCTGTCTCTTTAGTCAGAAATGGCAAGAAACTGTATCAAGGTAATCTCAAAATAAACAAAGTCTGCAGATAAATTATCCCTGTTTTGTCCAAAAATCTTAGATTAAGAGCTAGAAGAAGAAAAACCAACAGAACCCACTATGTAGACCTTTATGACCCTCTTTTGTTTCTCAGTATTTGCACTAAAACTGGGTAAATAGTTGGGTTTAGTTATAACCTTTTAAGATGTAAAAATAAAATAATTATTCTTCTACACTGAGCTAAAACCAAGACTTTCCCTTGAAAGAGAAATTAAGGAGGAGGAGAGACCCAAAGTAGCCAGTGGTTTGCATTTGGAGGCATGTGGCAAGGATGTGAAGAACTCTTCTCTGAACTGCTGCATCCATACTGGTTCTCTTGGTATCCCTGCTAGGAACTGCAACACTTTGTATAAACAATTAAATACCCACTGGCCCAGGGACTCGAGTCTGGGTCTGTGTCCAGTGAATACCCCCACCATTCAGTGGTAGTGCTGTTCTGTCTCTCTTGATATAGCTTTTGTTTGAAACACATCATGAGGTCTTTGATTGATAGACAAATGCTATACTCATCAACACTTTGGCAATAGGATTTTCTGAAGAACGAGATTGTTTTGTAGATTAATACTGACCCTTGATTACTGTGGATGTAGTTATGCCATCATTGCCTTTTATGCATATTTAAAAGGCAGGGCAGGGCAGGTCTAGATGTTCCCAGGAAACAGATTGTTTATGTGAAGAACCAATGCTGAAACAGTTTTAAAAATTGGAATAGATATACTAAGACCTCTACTGAAATCTCATTTTTTAAAAAAGAGCCACTCCCCCTGCCCTATCCCGAGAGCTCCCAGGTGGGTTAGAGAGTCTGGAAGGCAGGAGAGAGCCTCCTGGGAGCTGCATGCAAAATAAGGACAAGGTGAGGCATAACCAGGGGTATGTATCACAGGTTACTTCAACTCTCCATGTCAGAACTACTTAAAAATGTGAGAAGGGTTGTTTTATTTTATTTTCTTTAAATTATGTTTATTAGCATGTGATACAATTTCAATTCCCCTGACAGCCTGTCCTACTGCCCACAAACTATGAGAAACACACAACACTTGCTGAGGCGTTACTCCCCAAGTGAGGAAGGGGGAAGGACTTCTGAAGCAAAACAAGGAAAATAATTTGGGCCTGCAAGATCTGCAGTTTGCAGGATGTCAATCAAGCTTACTATTCCTCTGCTTTGGAGAGAAAAAAATCTTCTCCTACTGTTTCCCAGGAAGAAACAGCTGCAAGAACTGAAAGTGTCTGCCTCTATTTTCCTCAGTAAACATGGGAATATTTAGTTTCAGCAAAACCAGATGGTTTGCGCCCTGTGAATATGCTGGCATTTGACACCAGCAGCCAGTTTCACAAACTACATGCAGAGAGTTAGAAAGAACGCCTTTAAACCCTGGGACCTGACAGAAGAAATGAAAGCTCTGAAGGCAGAAATAACAGACTGACAAAACCCCCAACCTTCATCCAGGGATCTCCAAGTGCTCTCTAAATATCCTTAATCAGACTACATAACAGTCCATGATGTGATTAAATTTTGACACACATTCATCACAGAGGGTTACACTTAAAATGAGAAGGTAAATAAGCTCCTCCAGGTTATATGGCGAGTCACAGCCTGGGCTCCTGCATGCTCTGACTGTCCACGTCTCTTGCTAATGCGTCTCCAGTGTGCTGTGTCCTCAGCCATATTCCCAGGACACAGTTTTTTAATGTGAAACCATTACAGTTAATAGCACAGGGACAGGATTGCAGTGTATGCACCATATATCACCATAGCTGGGGCATCTGAGTGCTCTATGGGGAATTTATAATGTGCTAAAGAGATTTATGAACAGCCCTCAAACCTCTTGCTAATGGCAGTTGCAGTGGGTGTTAAGTGACTGAAGATTCTTAATTGTTTGATGATTTTTATTGATTTGTGTTGTTATTGCTTAACATGACTCTGTAGTAACAAGGCATCTATCAATCTGAAAGTGTTTTCCAGCCAGTGAATTATTAAAGTATGTGATTCTTAGTGGTAAACTGTTCTGCTGGACTGCTGGGAGGCTGATATAGTTTGCTCAAGACTACTCACAGCTTGCAGGGCAAGGCTACAAGGACTTTGGGCATCACAGTCACAGATGGATGCAGCACATGTTCCTGAGCCAAACCCACCCCTACTGACTCCCTGTTGTCTCCTGCACATAAAAGCAGGCTTGGGAAGGATTGCTTTTCACCTGCAATTTCAGGGGGAACCGTCCCACAAAAGCACATTAATTTTTCTGGATGACTCAGTAAAATACGTATTTACTGGGAATCACTGGGTATTGCTTCTTCTTAGACCTACAGCCATGAGCCCTAAAGGGGTTCTAGTCCTGGATCAGGACACAGCAAAGGCCTGCAATATCTCCTCCAGCTTTCTGGAGAAGAGCTGTGCAGTGCTCCAGTTTATCCCATCGTCTGCATGATGGAGGGTGTGCCACCGAGCACACCTGCCCTGCAGTTGAGGCAATGCTATAATTTAATATACTTCATGATCAGCATTTTAAGAGTTTGAATTTGCTATTTCTCCATTATGTAATTACATAATAATAATAATTTAACTAACATAATGTACGTGGCATTTTGCTGTTGCTTCCTATGTAAATTAGAGATATTTAGCAATATGTTGCAAAATGGATACGTGTATTTCAGACTGAGATCTAAGAGGTTACTTTGATTCAGAATAAAATAAAAAGAAGCTGTTGGAAAGATCTATCTTATAAGGAAATAACTATTTAATTATAACTCTTCATCCCATGGCTTATTCACTAACGTAGAAACTGCAGAGCTTCAAAGTGTTTATATTTTTAGAAAAAGACCAAACAAAGCCCCTCTCTACTTCTGTCTTTTTAGAGAAATTCAGTTACTTAAATGTAGGTTCAGACACTGAAATTATACACAATTGGGGAATTTGAGGCTGAATTTTGAAAAAGCAGCATGAACAACTCACTAAACATTAAGGAAATAGCTAATCTTTAGGTAGAAGAGAACACTTATTTTAGTTGTTAATCTGCTCCTACGGAACAGAGACACTCTATATTTAAAGTACACTCCAGAAGAATTAAAAAGAAATTTAAAGTGAAATTTAGATATCAAAACATGTCAGACAGCTTGACTTCTACCCAATTGTAACAAACACTTCTCATTCCTATTAACTTATGCAGTATTTTTATTATCTATTAAGTAATCTAATTTAACCCTGCTGTTCCAAAAATAGTTCACTTGCATACAGTATAGCTCAGAAGAACAGGAGATGGGAGAGACCACAGCAATGAGTCACACTGACAGGTTTAGGCCTTGAGTTGGCAAAGCCTGGCCTTACTCTCAAAGCCTGGGTGGGCTTGATTCAGAGGAGGCCATAGCTGCCATTTGGGTTTGGGGGTTGTACACCATGGTCTCCCAAAAGTGTATCCCAGGTCTGCAGGAACACACGTGACCGTGGCTGGCCACACTATGCTTTGCCTGGTGCCAGTGCTGGCTGGAGCGGTCATTCCAAGCTCTTGCTCTCCGTCCCCACTGTGATTTGCCATCCTTGCCACCGTGCTGATGTGTTTGTGGGATTGCACTGCAAGTCAGGTGTCTGCAGGGATCCAGATGAATAATGACTCCCTCTGGCTCTCTGGAAAGCAGCAGCTTTAACCCATGTTGCTCTGGGTGATCTGGTGTACAGCACGCCTCCCAAAGACACGTGTCTCAGCCCAGCTGAAGACTGAAGACTGTGGTATGAGGCTGAAACTGGCAGTGGCTGCTAGTGGAGGGGGCTGGCTGAGCAGCCCCCAAGAGTGATGGTGTGGGGTGGCTGTTCCATCAGTGGGCTGGCAGGGAGGCTACAGCCCCCAGCTGTGGCTCTCACATCCTACTGAGTCATCCCATGGCTCCAGATAAGCCAGGTGCCTTATCGTGCCTCAGCCTGCCACCTGCAAATCAGTGATAACAAAATTTAAATAATGCAGAGGAATGTAGCAAGGCTTAATGGAGGTTTGTAATATGTTTTGGACTCTTTACATACAGTAGTGCAAATTTTAGGTATCGCTGTTACAGAGTGCGTTGCTAGTAGTGCTGTCTTCCTTTAACAATCCCTGCAATCTCACTGTCTTCCTACTTTCATTATCAGTGCTTGGCTTTGGTGTCGTTGTGTTGCTTGGACACCTAATTTAAATTTCATGTTTTGATTTCTGGGTGATAACTTCAAACACCAATTTCCTTCTGCTACGCTATGCAGCCTTTTGCTCATTTTAATGAAACCTAGCAACCATAATGTAAATTGGAAATAACGACAGTCCATTAGACTATTGAAATCCCTGAAGATTTGAATTATTCACTATTAACAGAACTTGTATAATTATAGGTTAAGATATCACTTAGGCATTTAGCATACATCAGCTCCACTGTTAATTTTTAGCTCTTGATCTGTATTAGTAACCTCAGCTTGCTAAATTAAAGGATATGCCTCCAATTAGCCTAAATTTAACATTCAAGAACACATCTCTGGTGGGATGATGCTTATAAGTTTAGAACATCCAGGCAATTTCAGCTGATCTACTAAGTCTCTACCACAAGTGAAAGAGAAAACATTTTCTTGCAAACCTTTCTATGACTTTCACAGGGGTAAAAGAAAAAAGAACAAAGCTGTATTTTGTGTAAGGTCCAAAGCCAAAAGTGTGACAAGCATTGCAGTCCTCTGCCCCTGTAGAGATCCCAAAAAAGTTTGTACCTGGGACAGAGGCAGTTGGGTCATTGAATGAAACCTTCAGAAACCAAAATACTTAGTCTGAGGCAACAAGAAAGCATTGAGATACATAGAGAGAAAAAAAGAAAGAGGAGTGACATTCTTAGCAAAGAAACCCCAACCCAAACCAACACTATAAACAACAAACTAGCAAAAAGCCATTACTTTTCCCCAAGAACTTTGCCTGTGTTTAACACAGCAGGGCTGGGTAGGACACTTCTGTTTATGCACTGTACATGTCCTACAGTGCAGGCAATTGTGGCACCTGTGCGATGTGTGGTCCTTGCAGAGTTTGGTGCTCTATCAACAACACTCTGCACAAGCTGGCTGTCAGAGTTAAGCAGTGTAAATCCCTCATTCAAAGCTGAGCTCCTTTGGTGGCATTGTCCCCAGGAACCTTGAGCATCTTCTTTACAATTAAATGACCAGAAAAGTTAGTGTGACAGAGTTAATATCTCATGTACACATCCCTGAAAATAAGAGTACTTTCTGATCAGAGTAAACTGTAATTGGCTGGTTAGAGATCTTAATAACAGGCTTTCAGCTGCCACTGGATAGTTTTAACTCCTTCCTGAGAGTCAGAAATATGGCTGCAGTATCTTTGATAAGACTCAACATTTGTCTTTTTCCTTCTGAGAACAATGAGATAACTTTCTGTTTGCTAGTGTATAAATTAGCTCTTCTCTTCCACCAGGAAGGAAAGATTCCTGGTAACCATCTGTGTATTTTTCATAACATTTGATACCTGCTTTAGATGATTAGCTTGCACTACGTAGTCCTAGGTAATCACACCTCCACTTCTGGAAAGCCCTTTTAAAATACATAGCTAGAAAATGGTTTAGGCTTCAAAGCAGATGATGAGTCTGTTCACACATGCTGGTCAGAAGTTGAAATGGAATCTTAAAGCCTTTGTCTTGGCCAACACTGAGAAAAAAAAACAGCTTTTGACAGTGTCCTCTCTTATTTCCATAAATTCAATAAAATAAATTTCAGTAAACATGAGTGATCTTGTTAATGAGGAGAAATGCAGTGCACTTGGTAGCTGTATAATTGTGTCGTAAGTATAATTCAAAAAATGGCTGCTAATATTGATGAGTGTCTCCATAGGAAAGCTCTGGATGATAAGAAATCCTCTTGCTGGGAAATCTGCTTATAAACTTATAATGGAAACCATTACAGAGAGGGGAAAAAGCACTAAACTGGAAAATGCTATTAAAAATGCAATAGAACCCAAATTATTCAAAGCTTAGTCATGACATTCATTCAGCAAAACTTGTTGCAAAGTGTGGATTTTACTGGAAACAATTGGAATCAAAAGATTATACTACTAATACCTAACTTTGGTGTACCCAGAACAAATGAAAAGAGAACATTTTCAGCTCACAGCACACTGAGGATTTTTCCAGGGTTTGTTTTTTTCACTTAGGAAATTGGGCCGTGTCATGTAAAACCTTTTGTCATGTTAAGCAGTCACTGTAGTATGTGCATCTTTTTAGTGAGACATCCAAAATTACGGAGGTGCCTCACTCCTTAGACAGTTCTTTCTGCCCATGCCAAATTCAGAAACAATAATGCCTGTAGTTGTCCTACCAGCCTCCAAATGAAGGCTTTGGTTGGTGAATCTCAGATTTGTGACATCCTCCATGTGCTTGCAGTCCTGTTTCTGAGCATCCAGGGGTGGTCCAGCACAGGTGGTACTGATACTCCAACACCTCTGTTTCATGAGGCTCCTTGAACTTATCATTCCTTTGGCTGTATTGCTTGTCCTTGATGCCAGGATTATTTGTGTCCTGTGTAAAGTAGATGCCATTCTGGTATAAAATCCATTAACAGCTGTAAGAGTAAGGACCGAAGCTGAGGTGCCTGACTAATTCAAGGCAGCTCGCTGATGAGCACGTGGGGTTTTTCATTACCCTTTGTAGGCTGCTTATGCTACTCTGTGGTTGCTGGGAATGCCTGTATGCCTGACTCGAGTGTTTTGAATCACCCTACATGGACAGGGACCGACTTCTCAGCCCTTGCAATATCTCAGTAGTGCTGCCTAAGCAGTCTGGCCTCCTCCTCTGCCTCTCCTTGTGTGGGTTTATGCCTGAACCCTTGCAGATTTCTCTTTAAAACTGTCAAATGTTTAAGGAGTTTGGATTTCTCTCATCTACTCTGGAATTTTACCTTTAATTACTTAGAACAAAGACTTTTCCTATTCTAATTAAACACCTTTTGCCTCAAGTGCCGACTATCTGTGCCTTTGCACGATCATTTACTTTCAAGATTTTGAAAGCATTTTTCACTCGCATGCTCCAGATGGCTTGCCAGTGACAACATTCATGCATTTAGTTCTTTTCTCTCATTAAGCCTGTGGATTTTCAAAATATTTCTGGAACGCGATCTTACAGTTTTCATCTCTCTCTTTTTTTTTCTTTTGCCCTTTTCAACCCAAATGCAAGAAAAAGTACAAAATAGGTGTTTCCATGTCAGACTTGATGTTGGGGATTTTTTTTTGGATGGGGGAAGAGTGGAAAGGGTACAGGCCGAACTTATTTAAATTAGTGCTGTGAACAGTCAGAAATACAACAGGCAGGTACAGTGCTGCTCAGTTGCTGTAATCCTTTAAATCTGACCTCCTGCCCAGCCTTCCTGGGTACATCTGCTCTGTGAATTGGAAAAATGAGCCAAGCTACCAGCAACCCAAGCTGGTGAGGCTTCCTCACACAGCATCACACAGGTGCAAGTCTAGCCACACCAGCCCATCCACAGACAAGAAAACAGTCTCCTGCAGCTGGTTTTGGCAGCCAGAGCCAGCAACTCTATGGGGTGAGGGAGAACCTGTTCTGTGCAGGGCACAGCCTGCCTGGTATCCCATAACATCTTCTCTTAAATCCCTTTTTTTCCAGCTGCACCTGTGCTCCGATTAGTAAGGAAGTTACAGCTGGCTCGAGTTACGCAGGAAAGAGTGAAAAGTCATATAAATGTGTAAGTAAGTAGGAGTAGGACAAGCAGGACTAATTTTTTGCATGTTTTTGTACTTCCCAGGGTGTTGCTTTTCTCATCATACCACCCTCTGCTCGTGGGGGAATCCCATTAATGCAGCCTTTCTCTAAAGGATCAGGCCTGATCCTCCCTCTCGGATGGGCTGGTGTCCTTGTGCTGACTTCTGAACCGGGTGAGAGTCAGACCCGCTGCGTGGCTGGGGAAGGGGAGGTTTTGGAAAACAAATTATACTTTGTTAGGTGGTTAGAAGACATGCTGACTTAAATAAGCACTTAGCTCCCATTTACACTTGAAAGTTTTGTCATGCTGGTAGAGTTCTGCCAGTAAACTCCTCCTACATAATTAGAGGCCTTTTGCCTATAAGATGCATTCCAGTCTGGCAAGCGATATAAGCCATAACATCAAAACCACCACTTTTTTTTTTTCTTTTTTTTTTCCCTGGTATAATTGTGTCTGTGCAAGGGCTTTTGTTGAAGTACTTATGTCATAAAAATCACCCTACAAAACACAAAGCCTTCAAGTGCAAACTGAAACCTTGTCTACCCAGTCAGATGTTACTGTGCTTTAAATACAGTTATGGAAAATCAAGGTATATTTGTTAGAATGTGCTGATCACAACTGAACAGGCATCAGAGATGAAGTTAAATCCCATTCAGCACTATATTAGCTAACCATATATCCAGAGTGGTATAATCTAATTTGACTTTTTCATAGCTGTGGTTGGACAGGGACTGTTCAACTTGCTTTAAACTATATTAAATTTTAATAGGGCCAGAGTGAAATCTGCTTTGTTTTAGTTTATTTTTCACTAGCATTATAACATATTTATTCTGACATCCATTACTTTGGTTGTCATCTCAATTAAGTGTGTTAAGCATTCTTCCTTTTAGGCATTCATATTTATTTTCCTTTTTTTTGATACCATGAACTCTAAGCATATCTGAGATCCCAGTGGGAAAGAACTGTCTGTCACTTTGATACTCCACTGAATCTTTAAATGCAGACCCCCCTAAAATTTTTTTAATTGCCTAAGTTAAACAATTTTCAAGCATTAATATAGCAGACTATCAATACAAATGACAATATATCTTCTTAGCTGAGAATCACTTTCTAAAGGATGTCATTAGGCACACTCAGATTGATTTTCCCCAGTGGACAGTAATTTGGTCTTGCATTTCTAATAGTCTACTGCATTTTAATTATTTTTCTTTCACATGAATGTTGCTAGCTTTCCCCAACAATGCTAATGCTGCCTTTCAGAAAACAATGACAAGTTTTTATAATTGGCAAGGCTAGGACCTGAAGAAGTCACAGAAACTTATTTATTAGGCCCCACAGAAAATCAATTCTGTCTTACACACACAGTGCAAGTTTCACTCACTGATATCCAAAGCCCATCTGCTAACGAAGAGCTGGAGCCAGATTTGCCCTGGAATCAGTCACAGTTTGTTAGTGCATTCAGAGGAAGTAGATTTAGGCCTTACTAAGTAAAAGAGAAACCTAATTTTTCTCTGAGGTGCAATTAATTCTGCAGTGTGATGTGGACCACAGCAATCAGCTCTGCTTATTTCCCAGGCATGAGAATGCCCATGACCATGCCGTGAGCACCAGCTAACAGTGTGACAACTGAACAGCTTGTTAAGCAACAGTCAAAGCAGGAAATGCACAATGCTACAGCTGGCGACACCACTGGCAAATGTGACTGGACAACGTAAATAGCCAAGCTGGATTTAAACTAGGCATTGTATCTTTATTACAGAAAGCACTGGGGGTTTCCTACTCGCTACAGATAGGGTTTGTGCCTCATCCCAGGCGGGTACTGTGGCTCATGATGTGTTCTTACTGTGTCTGGCAAAGAGAGTCTGTTGTGTCACTGTGACCTCTGTAGGACTTCACGTGATGATAATCCTTGGAGAGATCCCTGCCACCAGCACTTAAAGCTACAGAAAGGACAAACTGAAAGGCTGAACTGGGAATCAGGAGTGCAGCAGAGCACTGGAACATGCTTTCAGTCATGGGATAAATAGACACAGTGACTGAGGTTTTCAGAGGACCATGAGAAAGTCAAACACTTGGATGTATTTTTGTATTGTTTTTTGCCTGCAAAAACAGTGAAGGACTACTGGCTGATATTCCACTTCAGGCCAGAGCCTCACAGTGGAATAATTAAATTCTTGCTTCACTACTCAAGCAAACAGACCCAAGAGCATTTTTTCTAAACACAAACAAAAGTGATGCAAATGCAATTTTGTTGCTGGCACACAGCCTCCATGTGTATTGCACCAATTACTTTTGCTTTGGTGGCAAGCTGAAAGCAAATATATATGAGCCTACATAGCTGTTTAAGGTCAATCCTGCCAGGCTAACAGTAGGGTTTTCTCTGGCCATCTATTTACAATCTATCATTGCCATCTGTATCACCACAGGACAGTATCATCTCCTCTTTGCTCTAAGTGTTTGCTGTTATCCTCTGCAGCACCCATTGATTTCCCAGTACAGATAATAAAAAATACCCAAGCAGTTACATAATCCACCTGCAATTTTCCAAGAGAGAACATAAAAAATTATGCCTGTGAAGAGCAGAAAATTTCCTCTTCAGAGAATACTGTGTAATTTTGGTAAATAGCCTTAAATGTATAATTCAAGTGTAGAACTGGGAACTACGCAATTCCAAAGATTCATTAGTGGTTACGTATCTTTTAGCTCCAGGCCACTGTGTGAATCTGGATCAGGTGAGTAGTGACAGAAAGTTGTTACTACCTGGCAGCCAAGGGGAGAAGAGGTGGTGTTCCATCCCACTCAGGTTTTTCATAGGCTGATGACCACAATACAAAGACCCTGGACTGAACAATGTGCAGATTAATCATCTGACTGATCTGGGAATAATCCCTTTTGATCAGGGTAGATAAGCAGTTGCCCTGCATGGCAAGTAGTCTTACCATTGCCTTTTCTGTACTTACTATATGAAAAATGAGTACAGGCAGACCTGTAGCCAGTCCAAATTGTCAGAGTTTGGGTCACTGATTTCAGAATGATTACCGTTGCTTGCACTGCTGAGGAGCTGGCCCAGCAGGGTTTATATACATTGATGGAAACCAGAAGATTTTTTGAGCACTACATATATTCCTTATATATGTCTGCTGTAGATTAATTCTCCCATCTTTTAAAGTTAGAAAATATGTTTCTCAAATAACTTGCAGTCAATCAATATCCAATGCATTGGAGTTTTTCCACCATCTTCCTATACCAGATTTCACTAATTTTACAGCACATTTGAGTAAAACACATGGGTTTAGATTTTTTTTATAGTGCCTTATGGTATTTTTGCTGGGAAAGTACTTTCAAAATTGGGCGGGGATTTTTCTTTTCTTTTTCTTCTGTGCATGCATTCATTAATCCAGTCTCAAATTCTGATATTTCTGTCCTTTTCAAACTTTGATAGATAAGAACAGGACATACCACAGTACATTCAGAATTCCTATTTCACTGCAAACTTTTAACTTGCCTCTATAAATCACATAACCAATTCTGCTGCTAGTGGAAGATATGTGTCCCCAACAAATGATATACCACCATGATTAGTGGTGTTTAAGAACTCTATACTCTACCCTAAAAAAAAGTACACCTCTCATTACATATTTCAAGACATGGGCAGAACACCTTTTTTAGCTATCTCGAAGGAAGCAGCGTGGGTGCAGTCTCATGCTTAAGAACAGACATTTCTGCTCCTTCACATCACACGAACAGCAATAAACAGCTGGCGTGATTACTGACATGAACTAAGACCTTCTCCAACCTGATCTGAGCATTTAGTTAGTCAAAGCAGTTGTTTACTTCCCATATGACAAAGCAACAGGGGTTACTATAATTAATAACAAGTAATAATAAATAATTTTGAGAATATGAGCTTTATGGATGTTTCCTAAACATTTTAACAACAGATTAAAAAAACCCAAACTCCTCGAAACATGAATATAAAACCCCACGTTTCCCTGCCCTGAGTTTCTGGATGTGAGCCGTAACGCCCCAGTGGCTCAGCTCTGCTCCAGCGTGGGTGAGAGGAGGGGGCACCAAACCCACATGAATGAGGCCGCTGGCCAAACTCCCCATTTGGGGCACACCTCTGAGGCACACATACCCACAGAGGTGTGGGTGTGTTTTCAGTGCTGCAGGGCACCCAGACAAGCTGGGGAAAGAGTCTGGGCAAGAGGAAGATTTGCATCTCCCCGTGGAGAACATGGTGTGACGACAGACCCGACATGGGGGCCATGTCTCATGGCTGGCTCATGGTCTGCACTGTTGTCAACCTGAGCAGCACAGGCCAGCCTGGTAAAACAGCACCATGTTTACCCTTTGGTGTTCCTAAATGAGATACTCTAATGTCCCTTTTCCATCTCTGCAGCTGCCATTTCATAATTATGGGGTGCCACACACCTTCTCACCTGCCTAGAGCCTTTAACACACAAAACATAAAATAAAACCCCAAAGCATCTCATCCCAGCCACAGCACTATGCAGTTTCTCACCATTTACTTGGCTCTTTTTTCAGCAAAGAAATACTACTCTGGCACAGGGACCTATTGATCTACTGACTTGGATGTCAAATTGGCAGATCACACACAGCCTCCCAAAATCTTCACTGTTGCTGAGTACCCTACTTTTGCAGTGGCTTAGCAGCCTGGCCTCCTGAAAGGGGATTTACTCAAGTAACATGTCACTTTTCCCAATAGCATTTTCTCCTGTAAACACCCTTCTTGTTGATGAGCAATTCCATAACCATTAGTGACTCTGGCTTCACAGTGGACTAAATATATGTTTTGTGTCCTTGAAGAAGATTTGGTGTTTTTGACTGGAGCTGCAAATAAAATGGACTGAAACACAGAACCAACTTTGGCTTCAAGGAAGAAAGTTCAGTGAAATAAAAATTTGGTAATTGTAATGGAGGTTAAAGTTATTTAACCTGAGTTGAATTTCAGCTTGAAAAAAGGGCAAATTGAGAACTTGCAAAGACTTGAAGAATAATTCCATAAACAAAAAAGGTACTTTATCAGATAATCATTCCCATTAATTTCTATTCAGTCTCATTCAAGGAAGTTATTTTTTTGGTGCCAACAGATTATGTTAAGATTAGTTCTGAACTCCTACAGAAAGTGGTTGGCTGCCTCTGTTTATGAGCTATGACTGAATCCTCAGTGAGAAGAGGACAAAAGAGAGGTTTTGTGGCACAACAGCAGACAAATGAAGAGCCTACAATCACGGGAGGGGACTGATAGAGGCACGCCTGAGGAGAGGCAAAGGCATCACCATTTGCCTATCAAGGGCAGTCTGAGGTAGGGGAAAGGCAGATCTTTCTTTTGAGGTTTGGTGTGGACAGGAGAACCTTACAGCCAGCTGGCCAAGCTCTTAGTGCAGAGGCCTTCTCTTCCAAAAACAGGTAAGGTCCTGTCTGTGACCTTGCCATAGAAAATACATGAAAAAATAATACAAATAGTGTCCACCATACATTGGGATTAAAGAGGGAGACCTGTGACATAATGCTGATTAGCCCATTACTTTATCCTGCTTATTTTGCTTTGCTTTTCTTTTCCTGAAGTTCTCCACTGTTTTTACTACTCCCTCTCTCTCATTATGTGTTTGAGAAACCATTCCTCTCCATGGACTATAGTGGGCTTTGGATCAAATCCTGCAATATATTTGCAGCTTGTTGAATTACTAAACATACTTGCTTCACAATCTTTGTGCTATATATTGCTTCATCAGATGAAACAATGATAATATTTGATCATATGGTCTAATTCCAAGGAAGGCAAACACTCTACCCTAGTCAGAACCAGCATGCCAGCTCAGCTTTTTAGTTTTTTGGATATCTGGGCTCCTCTAAGCACAGGATTTCACTGCTGGTTGGTGGCCAGATTTACAATACAATAAATTACTTGCTCCTGGAGAGAATTCCAATCAGATAAATACAGTGATTTCTTTATACTGTCTGGAGGCAGTCTCTGAAAAAAAAAAATGTATACAGCCAGATGTGACTGATTTAGTGTTATTTTACAGGGATAGGTGCATTCTCTATGATGGCTTACTTTCAAGAATGTTTGTTTTTTGAACAGTGATCTCTATGTTACTATCACTATAAATCCAGGCAAAGGAAATTTGTGGCTCACAATCCCTTGTCCCTATGAGTCCTCACTCCCAGTTCATTGAAAGCATGAGGTGAGTCTAAATTTATGGCTCATCAAAGCCCATTAAGTATGGGAAAGGTTTTTTCTCCTCTTATTTAACCTAATAAGTAACCATAAAGAAGCCAAGAAGGAGACAAAATGCAGAGCAAATAGGTTTCTCTGCAGCAAACACTCAAAGACTGTGAAAAGACTATGCCAGTATGATTACCAGAAGATAAAGCTGGCATAAAGAAATAATATATATTTCAGTGTTGCGAACAGCGAGGTTAAAAATTAATTAAAGAACCTTGCCCATATATAAAAGATGGTGGGCTAGTCTAGTCTCAAACCCAGAAATGTGAAAAAGATTTGAGGTTTAATAGGAGTGCCTCAGCTGGTGCTTTGGACAAAGACTTTTAACCAATAATTAAATTAGTAAAATCATGAGTTAAGTTGTTTGGGGGTTTTCTTTGGTTGGCTGGGTTTTTGTTTGTTTGCTTCTGGTTGTGGGGTTTTTTTGGTTGGTTTGGTTTTTTGGTTTTGTTAAATTGCTAAAATACTGTCCCTGCCTTTAGATACCCAAACTGCCTCAGTGTGAGAGAAACTGAGTGCCCGCAACCGTAACATGGTGGCTGCTTCTGTAGCTTTGTCAAGGAGACCTTACTGGCAGGGGCTAGGGAAAGCTCCTGCTCAGGGTTCTCAGGCTAGGATTATAATAAATACATGGAGACTTTGACACCCCTGTCTTTCTTTCCTTCTCCCTTCCTTTTCTTATTAGCTTTGGTACCAAAGACCTTCACCCTGTAACACTTGGTTACTTGGACTTCAGAACAAATGCATTCAGTCCCCATGAAGCCCTACAGAGAGCACACTGCAAGTGGGTTGAGTGAGCAGGGGAGCACACTCTGCGACAAGCAACTCCTCCTAACTGCATCTGCACATCTGTCATTCATCTCTCTCTTTATATTTGCTAGCAGCTTTATGAATATCTAGGCCACTAAACAGATTTTCTATTCAAAACCTGTGGCCCAAATTCGAACACACATTATCTCCCCCTAAAAGGACAAAGGCGAGTGTGTCTGTTTGTTTACATTTGTTTAGAAAGCAGAGCCAATGAGCTAAATTACTATGCATTTGCATAAGAAACATTGGAAATCTGCTTGAGTAAGAGAAAGAGTACCAATATATTTCTGTTTTCTGATCAGTACCGGCCCTGCATTCAACACGCCTTATGATGGTTAATTCTGTCAAAAGTATAAATAGTACAAGCTAGGGGGTCAAGCCTAGAAGCCAGCAGCTGTGTCCCCTGCCTCCTCACATCCAAAATGCCTCACGGTAAAGAAGACTGCAGCACAGCTACTTAATTATTCAGCCATTTAAAGGGCAACAAAACCAGTTAAGCATTTCTGAACCCTAGTCTTACATTGGCTGTCAGTTCTCTAAAAAGCATCTTTTCACCTTAGAACACAGTCCAGAACAGTAAGAGACCCCACAGTGAAGCCTCACATACAGAGCACTTAATGAAACTAACAGCCAATGGTTTAAGAAAAACAAACTGTGTATTTCAGTTTGATTGAGAACACCCTATGGACATTGGAGTGGAACCATTTTTTATACTGATGGCATGGGCTGGGAGTGTGCTCATCTGGTTCTGTTCCCTGGCCTTAGCTAACAACTTCCAGCATCACCCTGGGCACACTAATTATCTCCTGGTTACATTTAGTAAAATCCCACTAATAGCTTTCCAAAGCTGGTTTGGTTTATTTTTGCAGAATTCTTGATGATGTGAAATTATTAAATCAGGATTAATGGTGTTTCTAAAAATACATGCTTGTGCAGTCACAGGTTGTTCAGTCTGATGCAGGAAAAAAGGTTAAATTATACAACGTAAGCAGAAGTTCAGCATAGATGATCATAACAGTCCCTGCTGGACTTAATATCCATGAATTAATGTATGACAGGGGATAAATGCAATGGGACATTATGTGATTACTGATTCCAGCCTTTTTAAAACCTTTTTCCTTTCTTTTCTTTGAAGCTTCAGATACTGACCATTATTCAAGTCTGAATCACAGAATGGTTTGGTTTGGGAGGGACCTTAAAGATCATTGAGGTCCAGCCCCCCTGCCACGGGGGGGGGACACCTTCCACTAGACCAAGTTGCTCTGAGCCTCATCCAACCTGGCCTTGAACACTTCAGGGACTGGGCATCCACAGCTTCTCTGGGCAACCTGTTCCAGTGCCTCCCCACCCTCACTGTAAAGAATTTCCTCCTAAAATCTAATCTCAATCTGCACTCTTTCAGTTTAAAGCCATTCCTTGTCCTATCACTAAAAAGATAAAAATCTTTAGAGGTTAATGGCTTGATCCCACAAGGCAAACTTTTTAAAATATGGTAGATTGGAAGAGTTCTTTGTCAAAAACACACTGAGTAGCTGCCTTTGACAAGAGAAACTGTTTTCAGTGTGAACTTTTAGTTTCAACTGTTCCTCAAAAGTAGATCACCCAGTGCTGACTTAAGGCAGTGGTAAAGCTTCCACGTGACTTCAGTGACCTAACCCTTTGCCACTGCTCTTATTCCATCCACCCAGCACAAGGAGCCAACTGATTGCATTTAGGAATTTGCTGTACACCTGTAATTTATTATGCTGTCATCTCAGAAAGAAGTATTGTTGAAGAATGACATAGTCTTTCCTTTAGTATTTACTGTCCCAATAAAATTAATCACCCAACCTCCAGTGCCTAGAAAACTCCCCAGAAGAAATAAAATTCTAAAGGGGGTCCTTTCTTATCAGTACCAACTGAGTTAAAAGTGAATCACTGGACAGGCCTCAATGTGAAATGCAGTTGGTCTTGGAGGGGCAATCAAACTTTAAAAGTTCATGTTTCACAGAAAACATCAAGGTGGGTAGTTGGAAAAGGTTGGATCAATTTGGAAGTGCTCCCACACTCTGAAGCATTTTTTGGTTTAATGCAGTTAGCAGTTGTTTCAGGATGCAAGGGAGAGCCCACTCAGGGCAACTGGAATTTAGATAAGGGACACATGCAGTTGCATGCCAGTGGCTGAGTCAGATGAGGGACAACACAAAAAATCCAATCCAGCCTTTGCTTTGAGTCTGGCACCTGTTAAAAGCTGCCTCCCAAGGAAATGTATGACACAAAGCCATGATCTGGTATGAATGGTGAGGGCCGTGAATGAACACAAAGCTTTGGTTTGCCCTAAGCCCTCCCATCCAGAGGATCAGTGTAGATGGGCAGGTTTTCCAGCACCAAGGAGGTCCATACTCCCCTTCCCATACTGTTAGCACCACTTGGCACATCGCACACACAGTGTGACTCCAAGGGAAAGCAGCCACACCACTGGGCAGCTTCCCCCCTTGCTCCATCAGGAAAGCTGTGCTTTACAAACCCCGATATGCAATGACCCATACCTCCTTCTTGAATGGATTTGCTACTCCATTCATGAGTTAGCAAAGTAAGAGATGAAAACTCAACAGCCTTAACATTTTTTCCAGTGCCTCACAGTTAGTGTCAAAGAGTTTTGAAGAAAAAAAATCAGCGCCAGAAACTTGAAATCCCACTATCTATTAGATCCAAGTCCACACTCGTCCTCCATTTCTTTTTAAGAGAAAGCTTAAGGTTATTCAGCTATTCAGCTGAATGAGTAAGGAATATAATTTTCATGAGTCTTTAGAGGACATATAGAAATCAATAACACCACCTGAATTTTGCCGCTAATTTGCTATGGTTAGGTCACTTAAACTCTCTATTCTCCCTTATTCCTGCCCATAAAGTAAAGACAATTCTAATGACTGCTCTTATTACAGGAATACTGGAAGATTTAATGAGCTAGTATTTTTCCAGCAGTGGAAATATGTAAAGTACTCAGCAAATGCTGAATATTATCACTAGTGCTGGAACAGTGGTAGATAAAAATCTGTTTTATTGAGATGGAACCGAAATTGAAATGGGCTCAATTTTTACAAATTTTCACAATTGCATGTTCCAGAACTTGCTTAAAACCCCAGATATTATTAAGTCACACAACCTATTTGCTGCTTTTCAGAAGCAAGAGAGTGACTCCCTCATCTCCACAAACACTTCAATCTTGCTTTTACTGCTTTTTCACAAACAACTTGCCATTACATATTTTAAAATCTCTATGCCAGGCAAAATGAATTAGTTCAAAAGTCTTAGGGACAAGAGATTTACAAACTTGTTTGATAAATGCTGTGCTTCAGCCCGGGATGGTTTTCCTTTGCACATTAACAGATGAAAGTTACCAGAAATAATTATAAAACCCAGGGTAAGAAACTCAGGTAGTATAAAAGCACTCTTCAGTTGGCTTAGGATGACTTATACTTTGAGGATCTGGACACAAACCAAGAGGAAGCTTGCCAACAGAGCTTTTCCTCAGCAACCGTCTCTTAGAGAGGCCGTTGCAATCCCAAATAATTTCCTCTATTAAACCCCTGTTCCAGCTCAGGAGTTCCTTCCTTTTGCAGTAGCAATGGGAAAATGCAACCAACAGCATCAGACCCATCTGTACAAGTAGTTTAACTACACAGATCCATGATTAGTATTTCAATTTGTGCACTGTGCTTACCAAAGAAGCTTGAGAGACAGCTTCAATTCATAAGGAAACATTTTTCAAAGCCATCTGAGCCGACATATTAACAAAAGAACACTATCTGACTCACTGAAATCAAGATCCTCCTCAGCAATAAAAACCTGGGGAAAGAGAGGATTTGCATCTTGCCCAGGATGTCAACAGGATTTGCTCAATGACAAAAGACACACTGATCACTGGCAGCCTTAAGCCAGCACAGCAGGCATCAGCAGTTAGTCATGTCCTTGTAGAGATCTTAAATGTGTTCATAATTTCCCTCATTTCATCAATTTCATTAAGATCAGAAGATTCACGTCAGTAAACACACACATTTGGTCAAATAAGCTTGTATGTTAAGATTACACTCTGTGCTGGATTTTGCAGAACAGCACTGCTACCAGAACGTGCAGCTCTGTGCCATCAGCTGCCATTACTTTTGTTCTCAGTAGCCCTATCCTAACACACAGGCCCCCAGTAAGCAGTAAGTGATGGCAACTGACATGGGGAGGTGCCTGAGGCACAGAGAGAAATCGGTGTTGGTGGTCCTCTGCTGCCAGAGTACAGCCCAGGTTTATGATTTGGGTCATTAAGGAGCCCAGCAGATTAGTATTTTTTCTTATTTCTCCCTTCACTGTAGCCTTCAATTCCGTTAGGCTTATAGCTTCCGCAGAAAAATGTACTGCTAAACACAGATGAGAAAAATATATAGTACATATAGAAAACGTATCCTGTAGGGACCTTTCAGCATCATTTCCAGATATCATATTTTTCTGATTATGAAACAACTCCTCAATATCTTCAGCTGTGCATGGTGACAAGACATAAACCCAACACAGTAATATGGGATTTATCAGTTTGCATCTTCTTTCCAGCCACCAGCTGTATGAGAGTCATTTACTTAAAAGCAACTTTGGAATACAAGTATTTTGACCTCAAATATATGAAAACACCTCCAGGCAACCTCCATGCAGGATCAGCTGAGTATAGCCCCATTTCCACCATGACATGAGGAATAATGTCATTTGAACTCAGCCTTTTTATCTTTTCTAATGCTTTTGTCTCTTTTGCCTACTCCTCCTGTTACCTGGTGTGCAATATGCACCTTAAGAGATCCAGGGTACATTGTCTCAGAGAAACAGCAATTAATTATTAAACCTGTCTCTATAACGGCCTTCCAGGTGTTGAGACAATCTGTAAGCTAAGCACTGATGTTTATCTCTGTAACACAGCACTACTGCATTAAACCTGTCAGCCAAACTGCTGCACAAGCCTTTTCATTTTTATTCATTTTTACTTTTTATGGAATTGCCTCACGATGGAAAAGTGCCTTTTTACAGGCTTAATCTGTGGTCAAATCCTCCCTTTTGTCCGCTTCTGGGCAGGCATGTGTCACCATGCAAAATATCACACTGATTTCAGTACTGTACTTATCACCTTTGCTGTGTAAACAGTCAGGAGCTGGAAACCTGGAGCCAGATTTAGATCCAGCACTCGCCATTTCCAAGTCAGCTCATTTCTTGTGGGATTACACATCTTCACATCATCTGGCTAATTTTAAGGTAGTCCACAAAAGGGGAATAGAGCGGGTGAGGGCTGAGAATTTGCTGCCAGCAAAGAAACCCCCAGAATTGTGGGGTGAGATTTTGTGCCCTGCAGTTGCCAGATGAACATTTGGTGATTAGATTTCCTTTGACTGCCATTATCAGTGTTATTACAGTTATTTTTTTCATGGTCTGTAGTAACACATTAAAAATCCCTCTCAGGTCTCTAGAGATATTGTCCTAATCACAGTGCAAACAACCTAGAAGTAACTTAATAAACACTAGAAGACTCCAGGTTTCTTGTGGGTTTGTCTCTCATGATTTTTCAGAAGTACAAACTGAGGCACTTTTTTTTGATGCCTAGCTACTGTATCTTCCTTATGAATTTTTTGCTATCTACTAAGATACATTTTATCTGCTACTTTTCTTTCTGGCATGTGACTCCAGGGCTCCTCTCTGCTCCAGCTGGCTGCCTACTTGCACAAAACTTGCAGGAATTCAATTAGCTTTGAGCCCACTCTCCAGCAGCCAAATTAAATCAACTAGTGTGTTCAACAGTTATCTGAGGATGTACAGAGCATGATCGCCCTATTTCCTGAGGGATCCAGACTAGCAATTCCTACTTCTAAGCGCTAATCACTTGCCTTGGATGTATGAAATAAATGGGAAAATGAGAAGATGGCAGAAAGGCTGAAGTTAGGTAAGAAGAAGCCAAGCATTCTATTGTGCAAGAAAATGAGCATTAGTCACAGTCCAATGTTGACAACTGGCACCTGCTTTGCAACCAGGCAAGGCATTTAAAGGAAGGATGGGCAGCCAGGAGGGAGGCAGCAAGGTGGGGTTTTGTTCCAAATCATCTTATATCTGCAAGACAGGATGGGGGAAAACTCCACTTGAAGGGAACCAGTAGGAGATGGACAAGCTGTTTACCCCTGGATCCAAGTGCTGATCCAAGGAGATTGACCTGCCTCCAGCCTTGCCCCATGACGTGCCATTCACCCTGGCCTTGGCCTGAGGGCTCATCTTCCAGCTGAGCATCTCATGGAAACACTCCTGCTGCCTCAACCCAAATGGAGCAAGGGGAAGCTTACTTTATAAATTCAGACATGAGCAGGTGGAGAGCTGCTCCTGTGGGAAGTCAGGAGACTCAGTAACTTTTTCCATTGTTTGCAAAAGGGGTGTCTACCCACTTCTTCCAGAGTGAAGGGAGGTCTTGGGGAGGGACTGTGTTCTCAGGACCTTCTTTACAAAAGTGAAATTCTTGCACTTTTCAGTATGGGGAAGGGAAAGGGAGTTAATGTGTGTTGAGAGACATCTCAACATGTTTCCGGCATTTTCTGTGTTACAGGAGACATCTGGGCTCTCACTTTTCTGCAAGGGTGGGTACTGGAGGTTTGGATGGAAAGAAAACCCAAATTTAAAGAGCTTCTGTAGCATGTTTTGGCTGATGTGGGTCCACTGAAAAGCAGCAGTAAACAGGTGCTGGTGGCTGAATGGACGGGTACGTAGGCCACAGAGACAGAGACAGGACAGAGTACAAAGTTCTGTGGAGCTAGGACTACTCACAGGTTTGGCTGATTCACGTATCCGTTAGGCAAAGTCACGTTTTCCATTTGGTCGAGTGAAGATGGTCCTGGAATAAATAAATGTGAGAATTATTAGCTGAAGCAGTGACAAATCAGACATGTATGCTTTGCCTCTAGAAAACCTGCTTTTTTCCCTCTACCTGCATCAAGAGCATAAGCTGGCTCTTATCAGCTCTTCCCCTTTTTTACTTCTCTGCTGTCAGAGCTACCTTGTTCCAGGAGAGTTTTTTCCCCACTGGCTAAGCCTGATGCTCTAAGGCCTGTGAAGGCTTTAAAGCTGCTTACAGATTGCAAAGTGACCTTTTTTAGGCTTCAGACTGAGATTGACTCACGTGAACTGAGAGTCCCTGAACATGGGGAGAAAATTGTTTTTCGTATTTCTAAACTGTCAGATAGTCATTAGTTATAAATAATAAATGCCACGTGGCTTGCAAAATACATATCCAGCCTACTTGAGAATACTTAATGCTTGTGGTAAGTTTTTTACCTCCAAGTATTTTTATCTTAACTAGTGTTTTCAGCCCTTGGCCTCAGACCTGCCTATGGGAGGGAAGGAGAAGGGTAAATATCATACATTATACTCTTAAGAGGTGAAGAAAAGAGAAGGGGTAAGCCAAAGAGAGAACTGGGATGAGACCCAGGGGAATTGAGGATGGACTTGTGCACACATTAGCCATCATGGTTGCAGTGCTTTGCAGAAAGGCTGTACTTGCTGCCCGCTTGTTGCCAGACACCAGGCAGGAAGATTTTGTGCAAGCCCCATCCTCAGCATCTGGCTTCTGGGAAAGGCAGGACAGGAGGCAGAGCAGGTCCCCACTCCTCCCAGCTGCACCCCAGTGCCAACTGCTGTGCCAGTCTGCAAGGCAGGCAGGGGATACATATCTTGGCTCCATGTGAACATAGTACAATTCCTCTTTCCTCTCTCCAGTTCACTAAACCCTCGTTTCCTATGCCTCTGCTAGCGCAGTTCAGGCTGAAAAATAGTCTTCATAATGGCCAAGCTTGTTTGCTTTCTTTGGAGATGTTTATTTAATACCTCTTCACTAATGAGTCAGGCTTCTTCTATGATCCACAAGGCATCAATATTGCATGTGCTCAGGGACCCGAAGGCTAAGAAATACATGGATGCTAAGCACTGTGTATTTCAAGCAGCAAGTGTTTTGTTAACAGCAACAGCTAAACAAGCCAGGGAACAGCCTGAACTTCTGGAGTCAAAGCGAGATCAAAGCACACAAAGGTTAATTGGCAAAATGCCACAGGAGCCGTTCTGCAGTGGGAATTTATTATTTACAAGCATACCAGGAAAAGACTACTTTAACCGCCAGATTACGCTTAGTACTTGCCAATTTTAATACAGTAAACCACTATTATTTTCCTACTTCAGCATCAAATAACTTCCCTTCTTAAATATCGAAACATATAATCAGATTCTTATCAAATGCTTTTCCCCTCCTTCCCCAAGAAGAGCATTAATATTATTAATAACACCATCAAGATCTCTGAGAAAGGGCTGTGGAGGATGGGGTGAGATTTAACCTCTTCCTCCCTGTCCCTATCCTGTTTTGTGCCTCCCATGACTATTTGCTTGGAGGCACTTGTCCCATTTGCCTGTGCTGCCCTCTGGGTTGTTTTCTCCATGACTTGGAGCTGTCCTGTGAGCACAGAAATCCCCTGATGCCCTCCCCTGTAGCCCTGTGTACCTCAATTGCCCAGCATGCTCCTTGGACAACAACTTTGCCAAAGCAAGGGGGGAGGGGATGTTGAGGAGCCCCCCAGCCACAGGTCCCTGGTGCCAAGGATATGCCACCCAGAGGGTCACCCCACAGCCAAGGGAAGCTGCTGCAGGAGCGAGGCAGCAACCCTGGCTCACCACCTCCTGAAAATGGCATGTTAAAAATTCTATTGTGCACTTAAATGGTATTTATAGACACCATCAATTACAGAGGTCCTAAATGCATTAAATCAAAATCCAGTCCAGTCAAAAAGACCAGTGTTCTTCAAGGCTCCTAAAAACAGCTCTAAAAGATGATATCACTATAGCCCTCTCCTAAATTTCATGGTTGCAAGTAGGTCTCTGATGCTCAGCAGGGCTTGGTTTACACTGAGGCTCAGTGCCTGACACTGGTATCCATCAGGGGGGAACAGAGACAGCAGGAAGCAAGCTCAGACTGACCCTTTCTGTTACAGGGCTCACAGTTCCCTTACCTTCATGAAACAAGATTCAGTGGCATACCATCAGCACAGAATTAGTGTAGAATAAGCTAGAATCAGTCTCACAACCTTCAGGATTGGTAAAAAATCGAAAGAGAGCACAGAAAGAGAACCTTATCTCTAAGACAAGGCAAACAGCTGACCTCTTGCTCCGTTTTTAAACTCCAACCTGCCCCTCCCTGTCTCTGACCATAACTGGGCACAGCTGGGCGCCTGCCACTCATCTCCAGCCAAGGGAGGCTGAGGCAACAAACAGAAAACATATGTGAACTGCAGACCTTGTTACATGAGCTGTACGCAGTATTTTTCATTCTTGATGTGGTGGAATTTTAGGCAGTTGTTGGAGTGCTCACAGGGGCGCAGTTTCTTTGGCTAAATCTTGCTTTTTGGTCATCTGAACCTAATTTATGCAGCTGTAGCAGATGTCCCAGAGCCACGGACACAGGGATAGCAGCAGGCAGTACCAGTATACCAGCAGTATGATAGGCACAGTACCTCGGCTGTCAGTGGATACGTATATTGTTCTCCTGATTTTGACTCTTAGGTCTAAAATGAGTTATTTAAACTTATTTAACCTCTTGAGTTTGGGTTTCCCTGGCTACTTGTGTTTTTATTTATGTTTACCAATTCATCAGTGCTGCTTGCAAAAATAAGATAGCACTCACAGGCTGTTCTCAAGAGAAGAAGCATTTTTCGTTCTGAGTTTTACTAGAGCAATGGTACTAAAAGCAGAAATAAGGCATAAGTTAGTGTGACTCGTTGCAGTAATGCTGCTTATTCCCTGCATAAATAACCTACAAGGGCGGAGGAATATTAAGTACCATGTAGGCCACTCATTTTCTTATTCATGCAAAACCTCCACTGCAAGTTTAATGCCTATACCTATCGTGTGCCAGGGTAAGCTGTGATGCAGTTTGCTTTTTCTTCATTAATGTAATTTGCTTCTATCCCTTCCTCAACCCTTTTTTTTTTTTTTTTTTTAACTTTTCCGCAAAAAGTCAAACCACAGTCAGCTTTCTTCTACAAACAAATCCAATTAGTTAAGATTGTGGACGGATTAAGATTTAAGACTCCACAGAGATGCCTGGATGGAAACCCTCTAGGTTATCTAGTTCTTATTCAAAAACACACAAACAAGGATGGAGGACAGCACCACATTTAACTTGGGGACTGGTGGGTGGAAACCACCAGAAAATTAAAGATCTCTCTTTATCACCCTTGAAAAGGGAGGGTCTGATAAGCCAGGATATGACCCATTACCAGCAAGGACAGGTATGTAGGTCACTGTGTCACATGGAAAGACGCGGGGCAGAACCCAAGCAGCAGCCTGCATGCAGTGGCCCAGATCAAAGAAGAAACTGGGGACGCCTTCAGAAAGATCTCTGGCCATGGACTGGGGAACAGCAGAACAAATTAAAACACCATGCCCAGCTCTGTTCTCCCTCTGGATAGACAGATGGCCATCTTGGCTGCTGTCAGGAGATAGCTGATGAAAAAAAAAAAACACTTCAATGAAGAATTCCTAGGATTTTTTAGGCCCAGAAATAGGGAGGGTAAACAGGTGCAGGGAGTATGCAGACAGCTGCACGTACAGCACGAGTGACTTCTGCTTGGTCCCATTCTTCCTGGAGTTCTTTGATCCAGAAAAACTGTCAAAGTGAGGAGAAGGGAACAAAGATTTCTCTCCTAAGGCATGGAACACAAATGAGGCAGATGGCAGGATTGATACAAAGGTTTCCAGCATTCATTTTTTGGGAACAGGTTAGGAGAGATCTGAATCCAGCTTCAGCAGGGTGAGCCATCAACTAGTCTGCAGCTCTGGCTGAATAGCTGCTATTGCTCTTGGAAATGAAAGTTGCCAGCATATAGGTGCCAATAAAGTCCACATGGCCAGCTAAGACTGGTGGCATGAGATCGTCCTGGAGGACCAGCTACCCAGCAGGAGTCAGCAAGGGTAGAAATGCTGACAGTCACTTCTCCACTGCTTTCTAGTGATGACTATT
Source organism: Machaerirhynchus nigripectus (assembly GCA_013397975.1). Classification (NCBI taxonomy): domain Eukaryota; kingdom Metazoa; phylum Chordata; class Aves; order Passeriformes; family Dicruridae; genus Machaerirhynchus; species Machaerirhynchus nigripectus. The sequence continues at coordinate 750,756 of VZRQ01001710.1, read as the reverse complement.
TAGATCCATGTGACTCCAGAAGGCACCATGCTTGTCACCTGCTGGGCAGTTCCCTTGATTATATGGTGTTGCACAGCAATGGTATATGACTATTTCCCTGGATCAAGATGTGGGTATTTCAGGACACAGTGTTTTAAATAACTGTTTATACAGTAACAGCTGGCTGCAGTGAAGTCATCAAGTGTTTCTGAGGTTACTTAGTACTGCAGAAAAACGGAACAAGAATCCACCTGAGCTCCTTAACCATGGCCTGTGTCCCAAAGGGTGCCACAAACCCCATGAAAGTGGCGAGGGCTCAGCACTGCAGCAGAAGCTGCTTTGGGTGCTAGCAACCCAGATTTTGACAGCCTTTGATTTAAATAGCTTGAATATTGGGGGAGAATCATAACACTGCAGAAGTCTCTTTTATGATGAGGGTGATTAAACACTGGAGCAGGTTGCCCAGAGAGATGGTAGAGGCCACACCCCTGGACACATCCAAGGCTGGGTTGGACAGGGCTCTGAACAGCCTGATCTGGATGAAGATGTTTCTCTTCATTGCAAAGGGGTTGGACTAGATGACCTTTAAAGGTCCCATCCAACCCAAAGATCTCAATTGCACCAGCTATTCTGCCCTCATCAGAAAGGTACTGTTGCACTCTCTACTTCTGCTGCTACCAGCTCTGAGCAGAATGGTGCCAGTTTACCTCTGCCACCAACAGAGCTTACTAGAGGATAAGACCTGTCTTGTGTGGATGTTGGGTTGGAAATGCATTTTCTTTTCACACTGTAATAAATCTGAATGTTGCAATCCCGTGGAAAATAATTGTTTAGGATTGATCATAATGCAGAAACAATTTTTTTGAGAGTCTGCCTGTGGAGTTTTTGTGTTATTATGAAAACAAACATTTCATAGGGAAGAAAGAAATCCCCAAAAAACCCCCAAAAGTGAAAGCAAGATGCTTCACCACCACCCAAACTTTGCAAAACATGAATTTCTGTAGAACTGTATTTTTTTTACTGACCTGCAATAGCTGTAATTTGTTATGGTTTTTCTGTCCATTCTAATCAGTATGGCAATATCCAACAACGTGTTTTGAAAAATTACATGGCATTATATGGGAAAAAATGTACTTATAATGTATTTGTAATGACAAAAGAATGAGGTCGACAAATGTAGTTTATTTCACTTCGGGGGGCTGGTATGAGAAATCTGGAAAAGGCTGGTGGGCACCAGGGGAGCCTATGCTAAAAGAACTGCAAGAAGAGCTATACCATCAAATCTCTTCTAAGGAGCAGTAGGCAATATGAAAATATTAGTTTAGGGGCAGGGTGGTCATTTCGAGCAACTTAGCATTTTATATTGGTCAGCAAGCAGAAGGCTGAGAGAGACCAAGAACACAAAACTGGGTTCCAGTATTAGCAAGTCAAATTGTGAACTGACGTCAGGAACACGGTGATGATTTTATCATGAATTTCACAATATTTGGTGCAGATTCCTACAGCTCTTGCTCCTGCAAATCTGTAATTACATGAAAATTCCTACTGCCATTTAAAAGTAAAAAATGTTTCCAGCCCTGCAAGTTTAGAAAACATGAACCAAGCACTCCAAACAAAAAAAAAGTAAATGAAAAAGCACATCAAACTAGTTATTAAACTCCCCCAAACTCTCAGGGTTTTCTAGCGCACAGCTCATACTATGTGATGGTCTGAGTTGAGCTGATAGTGCTGGCTGCTCAACTGGAGAAAATTTGATTTTTTTGAGGGGATGGTGACTAAGAGTGGGTATATATTTTTAAAGATAAGAGGCTAAAATACAGTGGCTGTGTAGCTGGTAGGAAGGAAGAGCTGTAGTTTTCATGTGGCTGTTTTTGTGTGTTTGAGAGATGGAGCTAGGAGAAAGACTAAAAGTGGATCCTAGCTTTCATGACAATCTTTACTTGTTCCCTATCTTTTTCATATATTTCTTACATAGCACTACAGAAGTTTTTGGACACCTGGGAAATGCATCACTAACTGGGATATATATACACATATACATGTGTATATATGTTCATATCTATCTGTATATGTGTACTTTAAATGTCTGCAACCCTTTAGTCACCTAGGGCCTTGTAAGAAGCAAGAGCCACAACATACAGGAGGTAAAAAATAAGAATGTAGCTGCCACAAATCCATCTTTAATCCTCCTTTAATTACACAGGCCAGTGGGGCCTTAACGCTGAGACAGCTCCGTGCTGCAGAGAGCTCCAGCAAGTTCAAGGGAAGCAGCAGCACCTGATGACACAGGACCGTGTAGGACAGAGTGTGAAGTGAAGGCTGTAATTAGGAAACCATTTTATTGTGAAGCAGGCAGCCTAATGAAAGCAGCTGATGAGACCAGCTGACTGCATCTGTATTGACAATAGCCTGCTAGCATCATTAATATCTGTCATTGTTTTCCCCTCCACCCCAGCACATCTCTGAATGTAGAGTGAGGTAACCTCCCACACCATAATGACAAAAATCCTCAGTGAATTGCTATGCTGAGAACTGCCCTGAATTTCTGTGTTGTGGTGGCCACTATGTCAGGTATGGGGGGGGGGAGAATTTAATCTCTGGGCTCACCTATGGCAAACAGCCAGGAAAGAATCGCTGCATCCTACTCCTGCTTCACACATGCTCCCTCACGTGTGAAGGACATGGAGGAAATACTGAATACAACTAGGCAGCGATAGATGCAGAGGAGTAGACTATGCTCAGTCCCAGCAGAAAGATAACAACAAATGCAAGGCACTTCCACAGAGCTCTTCCTCATCAGGCATTAAAATGCTCCTCACACACTTTAGTGAATTCATCACTCCTGGCTCTTCTGAGAGCAGGTCAAAGTGCAATTACCCGTTGTCCTCTCAGGAAGACTGGGGCAGAGGAAGAGAGCAAGGTGCTTCTTTGAGGCCTGACACATGAACAGAAAATGAGTCTGCTAATTTTCAGTGCTTAATTCTGAGAAATTAAGCTTATAATGCCTCAAAAAGACCTTTGGAAATCCCTGACTAATCTGTCCCTTGCATCTGGTACCCCATACTTTTTTCCTCCCTGAGAGTATTTTGTGCAGTTTGGCTTGGAGAAGCCAACAGCTTTTCTGTGTATGCTGATGGACTAGACCCCTGCTTTTCAGCTTAGCTGTTAATGCAAGTGGAAATACATCCAGGAAGAAGCTTGCCCTTTTGCTGCCCTTGATGTACCTAGACTGAGCCTACAGGATTTTGGGTCTCCAGAACTCTCCATCTAGCAGCTTGTGAAAACATTCTGAATTTACTACCCTTTTAACCAGCAAAGAAAATAAATCTTCCTTGCCATAAATGCTAATGTTGGTGCACTGAGAAATCCAAAGGGAGGCTGCAGAGGGAGAGAGAAACATTCCCCATGCAATGATTAAAGTGCCAGTTAGTGAAAGCTGACGTCAGCGCGTGCTTTCAGGGTGGCAGAGCGCTTTGCATTTATCCTTTCCTTGTTTGTGCTCCATCTGGATGGGCTCCAGTGGAAAAAAAAAAAGAGGGAAAAGTAGAAGCTAATGCCTTTCTAATACACTTCTGAATTCCTTGGGTTTCACACAGGGAGCCGCCTCTGAAACATCTAACTCCTGTTTGCCTAGTTCAGTTAGATAAAAGACACCGAAGGCAGCGGGAGCTTGGGCCAAACTAAGTCATAATTAGATTGTCATAGCAAACAGTCAGCTGGGGCAGCTCAAAGGAAGACCAAAGGAGAACACACGGGTAAATAACATCTTCTTAGGATTTGATAACTTGCAGGGACAACCCTGTTCCCCATCAAGAAGATTCATCTCTACCCACAACTGCTTTAATAGAAAGTTATGATGTTTCAAAGCTCAAAAAAGCTACACAAGTAAGCTACAGGTTTCTGCTAAAAATGGTCTGGTGGGAAGACACCCAAGAGCAGTTCCCCAGCTCCATGGCTGGGGTAGAGGATAAGCACAGCCAGTACTAGGCTTCCTATTGAAGCAGATTTCCCTTCCCTGGGATAGAGCAGCACAGGGAATGCCACAAACTCCCTCTTTCCATAATTTTTTCTTTTTTTTTTTTTTATTTCTGAGCTGCTGTTGGAGTCAGTGGAAAAGGCTTACCCAATCACCATGGTCACACTCATGCTGCAACTGCTCCAACAATTACACTGCAGGGTTTCTTGGTGAAGATGGCTACTGATAATTTGGTTTTAGAGCTATACACTGGTACTGTTATGCAGCAGGGATGATGATTGTGCACGACAGTGGTTTTGGTCTGTGGTCACTCTCATAGCTAGCAAAATTACTTGGTACAGACAGCTCATGTTGATCAGTACAGAAGTTAGCTTGGCAGTGAAGCTGCCTCTTAAACACTGAAATAACAGCTTTGCATTTACTGGAACTATTCAAAAGAAACAACTTTTCTTCTCAGACATGATGATGATTTAGTGTTCGTTCCCATTTCAAAAGTCAGGGTAGCAATATAAAAAAATCAAAAGGTTCCAAATCAGTAATATTTTTCAGCTATATGCTTTCAGCTGGAAAATAAGTCAAAAGGCAGACATCCAGCATTGCTGAATATTCTGAAACTAAATAGCCTTTCAGAAATAACATTCTGAAATGAAAAGTTTCACTTTAGGTTCACTTTTCCCCATCATTTTTCTTTCATCAAGAAAAAATGAAAGACAGACCAACAGCATGAGAAAAAAATTTCCATTTCATCAACCTAATTTCTACTCAATAGCATCCACTTTTTTTCTGTTCTGGAGGACATACCATCACCATGTAAACAGATCTGAGATCAGATCCCTGAAAATCCTGACCCTTCCTACTCTACTCAATATGCAAGGATCCCTTCAGAGCTTGGTGCAACCTGCAGCTTTGCACCTTGCAGGCTGGAGGTGGAACCTGATGAGCTAATTACTGGGTGTGGGAATCCAAGTGGGAGCACGATGGGAGGGCAGTGAATTTCCCTGTCATCTCCATTCCCCACCCAGTGATACTCAGGGCCCGGGCTGCCACCACAGCGCTGCCAAGCGCTCGGTGTCTCTGTGCGTAAATGGAGCACCGGGGCAGACCTGATCCTCAGTGGAGTTCGCTGCTCCCCACCCCTCCTTCCCCCCTGGAACAAACTGCCAATATTTTGCCGTATTTGCATTCAATCTAAGGTGAAAAACAGGCGTTAAGCTGGCACAGCCACCAGACTCTCTGTGTTAGTAATCGAGTGATAAGTTGTACAGTGGTTACACAACTGGGCTGTGTCTGTGGAGCCAGGACTGCTGGGTTTAATCTCCCGCTCAGTCACTGACTCATCACGTAGCCTGGAGAACATCATTTCACCTCTCTGCACGTAAATTTCATCATCTTTAGTTGGGGGATAATAAGGCTATCTCACAGGAATGTTAGGACACACAAATTACCCTCATAAATATTTGTGAAATTCTCTAGATGATGCTTCGACAAAGGCAATAAGATTTTTGTTGTTGAATAAGTAACAGCCAGGGGAATGTCCTAATTGTCAGGCTGGCTTATGTACTTACCTTGTACCAGAGATTTCTGGCAGCTGTGACAAAAGGATATCTCAGGTAGGGGAAAGGGTGAAGAGATTGTTTGACTACTGCAGTAGGAGCAGCAGCAGGAAAAGGTCAGCTCCCGCCACAAAAACAAGTACGTGATAGATAAATGTTATGTCAAAGGCTAAGTGGCATTTGTGGCATTTTCAGCTCAGATGCACAAGCAGCTTATGCAGATGACACAGTGATGCAATACGTATGTCTAATCCTGTTAACAATGTTCCACAAGGTCCCACGTCATTTCTTCAGAGTACACGCTGAACTCCGGGTTTAGACTTTAAAAGCACTTAGATACCTGAAGTTCTGCTTTTGCACCTTCCCGGAGGTGTTATTTTTCTTGCCTATGGTGAGCATCTCACTGTCTGTCCTCCACCTGAGGCTGTCTGGGAAGCACAGCCTGGGTACATCAGCACCTCTGATCCCCAGAGGATCTGGGATGAATACTCAGGGACACGATATGATTCATACAGTCACTCAATTTGGCTGTGGGATGTTTAGCAGCTGCTGCAACCCAGGCCCTAGAGGCTGTACTTGCAGACAGGCAAGGTTTCTGAGGGTTCCAAAGTCTATGCTGAAGTAATATAAGATGGTTGCTGAGAGAGCTAAGGAAAGAGACAACCTGGAAACTTTCAGAAGATGCAACCTTGATTTTTGTTGTCTAATCCATCCCAGCTGCGTCCTCCCCACTTACTTCTAACTCCTGTGTTCTACTTTGATCTGAAAGCTGATTCAGAGGATACCTGTGGGCAACCTGGCAAATGCAGGTAAATCCCTTGTGGGTGGAGAGCTGCTGAACCAGGCAACTCCTGTGTCTTTAACCAGTGCAAGAACACAGAAAGTACCTTCTGCCTCATCCAACCACTGTGAAGCCCTTACACAAGGCCCAACTTCCCTGCCACTCTTAAACTGAATCACTGCTGAGCAGCCCTGGCTGCTGTTTCACTTTGGGGATTATCTCCTATCACTACCTAAGCCCATCGGGGCCCTCAGGTGGTGCTCTCCATCACCTAAGCAACACAAACGGTAGCTGAAGGGTTTTCCTTCATGGCTAGTTTTTAACACCAAAAGGAATTTTTATAAAATCTTTGATGGTTACAGTAGAGATACTTTGAAGGTATCATGTCCTTTTTCTTCACAGCCAGAATAATTTTACACCAATGAGAAAGCACTCCTAGATGTCTGGAAGCAGCTGGTTTCTCCAGCTGAAATAACTCACTGCAGGGTCAGCCCATGGATCAGTGGCAGAAATTCCTGACTGCCTCTCACCAAACCATGTCCCTGCAGCACCCCTAGTCCAAAGGGACTATTAAATCCTTCTTGTAGGGAAGCAGAAAGCCTGGAAACTACAAGCACCCTACCACAGAAACACATTCATGGATCCCATACTTCATCCAACAGAGGATGTCAGCACATTTCCATACTCAACTTCTAGAAATCCTACTGAAACCTGCAGTTGGGGAAAACCCATACAGTTCAGCAAAAGATGTGTTCTCAGTAAACTCAGTGTAGTAATGACTTCATCATGAGTGACAGTTTCATAGGTCACAGAAATGGAAAGTCATAAGTAAACTTCCTATAGCCAGTGAGCAGTTCCAACCACCCCTTAAATAGGCCCACCTGTGTTTAATTGGATTTATTTTCTAAAACTGCTCAAGCCCTGGGCTTTTCTGTCTTTTCCCTTGGGGTACTGTTCTCTCGAATGGTCAAAACCAGAACAATTTTTCATTTGTGCTAGAATGGTCATCAAAAGCAGCTAAAGTTAATAATTTTCAAAATGAGTAGGAGAAAACTACCATTCTCAGAAAGACAGTGAAACATCAGATGTCCACCAAAATTAAGTGGTGGCAAGGACAGGTAAATGGAAGATACTCAGCATGTGCCAAGTTAAAATGTGTCAGACTTTCTTTCTCCTTCATCCCTTCATCCACCACCCCATGTTTAGATACAGACTCCTGGACTCCTGTTAGAGATGCTTCTCAGGCCCTGGTTGAGCAAACTGGGTACTTGGAACAGAATTAGTTTTAACACAATAGTTCACAAGAGCATCCCTCCCTGTTGTGCTCAAAGATCTATGATGCCCAGAAAATTGGTTTTATTTAAGTAATATGTGAACTACTTTATGGATAGGTTTTTTGTCCTGCTGGTCCCCAAATCCCATATACCTNGAAGAGCAAGCATTGCAAACCTATGATCCTCCAATAGCAAATTATTTAAATACTCCAGGGAGCATGAATCACAAAAATGAAGAGTTGTAAAAATCCAGAGCTTTTCCTTTCTTTAGGCGGGGTTGTTTCACCTCACCGTTTTAGCTAAATATCCCTCAAAGTAACAAAATTCTTGCCCAGATGTCCCAGGCTATCACATACTGCCTAGCTGTTAAAATGACATCGTTAGTCATTAGCACATCTCACCACCTAGAAGGTTGTGGGAGGAAACATTTAGCAATCTCCAAAGCCAGGCAAAATTCTCTGCAGATGTTTTTTCTGAATTTTCTCTCTTTTCCCTAAGTTCACTGAGCACCTAAACTGGACTTCGGGGCAAACTGACCCTAGACCTTACAAAGCAGAATGCAGATGCTGTACCGTGATGAGAGGGAGGTCCATCAGCAGTAACAAAGAAGGCCAGAATTTAAATTCCAGAACTGCTGAAGCTGCAGGCAAATGTTTGCCAACACTTGTCAAGCTTCACCTGTTCCCTGTTTGAAGAACAGATTATTTCTCAAGACCAGGGAACAGTGTAACATTTACTCCCAATGTCCTTCTCGACAACCTGAGCTGTTGGCCAGTACCCACAAAGCTCCCCTGGACAGTGGCCGCTCATGCGGGCTGAGCTGTGGCTCTTCTCCAGAGGAAGCATTCATGAAGCCTGTTTTCTTCAGGGTGTTAGAAAATCACTTCACACAGAAGAGGTGCTTTCCAGTGGCAGGCAAGACCACCATTGTCCAAAGCAAAATTCTTGGCTAAAATGGCATCCAATTCATCCATTTTTCTATACAGATTTGAAGTTCCTTCTAAGCCTCTCTTCTTTTGTGCTTCAGTAGGCATTCAATAGGAATGTCTGTTCTGCATCCACTGAGGCAAAATGCCATAAGGGCATTTGAAACCAAGGGCATGTCATTACAGAAAAGAAAGGAGGAATGAACAACTGACAGGTAAGATTACTTCCTGATTTAATGTGATACTGAAGGCAAAATATCCAGACCTAATCGGTTGTCATTCTTTCCAGATTAATGTTACCTCTGCTTAATAAGCATGGAGGGAACGTTCAGCAGTAACATCTTCACGGAAATAGTTTTGCTTGTGGAACAGCTACAAACTGCACAATTCTTGATTATTTTTTTTTTAATGCCAGTGCAGTTCACCACATACTTTAGTCTACAGAAGAAAGATGCCAGAAGGTACTTCCACAGACTAAATAAGTAGCCCGCCAGTTCCTGCTGCAGCTGCTGCTGTATTAGTGCATTAAAGCTACACCAAAGCTACAGAAAGTAGGGGAAGTCTACTGTTGCATTAGCAGAACAGAGCCAATATAATTTAAGCTTGACGGTTTCCCAGTTCCCAAAAGTATCAGTCAAGGCAGCATTCCTTAAAGGGCTAAATGCCACGGGGCACTGCAGTCCAAAGCAGAACCACCCAGGCTCCTGCACAAGAATTATTTCCACTCTAGAATCCTTCAGAATAGTGAATGAGCTAAGAGCTGTCCGTCCTCTCACTACAACTGGCTGCACTTCTTATAATTTAGGTTTTAGAAGCTCAGAAAAAAATTTATCTTCCTCAGTGAGAAAATGGGAAGTTTAGTTATTCTAGCAGGGGGCACAAGCATGAAACCCAAGAAGCACTTGTACCCATCTCTAGGCAGGACAAGCCTGATGCAAGAGGCTGCAGCATTTTGTGACTCTAACTCATGCTGCAGGACTCCCAACCCGCTTCCTGCATGCACACATGATTTGGAAAGGTAAATCAGCACTGAACTACTGTTCTTGAGTTTCCTTTGAAATACCTAGTACTGATGAAAGGTTCTGTAGAGAACTATTATCTTTTTACTTCTTCCCAAAATGAGAGTTGTATGAGCAGTGGCTATCAAAGTTCCCAGTAGGGAAGACAACTTACAAGAACAGCACTTAGGGATGAGAGGAGGTAGTAGCCTTTGGATACTTGCTCAAGTTCCTCACATATGAGGCTTGTATTTTCCAATGTGTCTGAGGCCTAAGTGCTATGGAATGGACTGAAATCTTGCCTTTTGGTTGGAGGCTGTGTTTGCGTCCATCTCCCAAGCTAAATAAATATCAGGTAGATACTTAATGACCCACAGTGAAGACAGGGACAGGAAGAGCAGCCTGTGCTGCACTGCAACAAGATGCAAGTGCTTCTGTTTTGCATTCTAAATATATCCCCATTTTGTGCTGCATGTAGAGCTCCCAGACACACTTCTGTGGGTAAGATGCAGGTAAATAGAAGTCCTGCTATTAATAGCCCTACCTTTGAGAGCAGATCAAAGAAGAGGTGAGAGCAACTACAGCCCCTGAAACCTGACTATGTAACTTGTACTCTGCCCACCTCTTTTTACCTTAGCAAGGACAATGACAGGAGAGATATGGAAAAAGGAGGAGTCTGAATAGCTTCTGCATGCATAATAGTAAATTTAGGAAACCCAGAACACTTTCTTCTTGGAAACATTATTATTTCTACTCATTTGCATTTCTGGAGTAGAAATGTAGTACACATCACAAAAAATTGCACCCATGCAAGCCTCACTTTGGCTTCAATAAAATTAAAATGTAAAGTATTTAACATACGAAATAAGAAAGATATTGGGAAACAAGATTATGTGGATTTTGTGAAATCTCTTTTATACTAATAGATCGTATGAATTGGCCTGCAGGTTTAAAACAAGAAAAATCTAATTTCCAAAAAGGATGGTCTCTGAACTCCTGATCAGGATTTTAAAAACAAAACAAACGAATCAAAAAGTGAAAAACAACTTTACAAGCTCTTCTGTAGATAATAGCCATGGAGTCTCCCGCATGGGAGACCTGAACACAACAGGTTCTATGAGAAGGGTTAAGCCAAGCTACCTTGGGGGTGCTGCATTTTTGTTTAGACCTGCTTACTACGTGCTAGGAAAGAAATTCCTTCATCACAGGAAGACTCATTCTGGAACCAGCTCCCAAAGAGTGGAGGGCAGCAGGTTACAGGACTACTTCTCCTCCAGGACTACTTAGCCCTGGAGGAGAAGTGATGGGTATGGCTCAGCTCCACACCCAGTCCCAGATGGAAGGAGCCTGGAGTCCAAGGCAGTGCAGAGCCTGCAGTTACTAGTCTGATGCCTTAGGTTTTAACTTTTATATTTCTCAAATCCTGTACTGCCTAGTGTGTAACTCTGAAACTTCATACAGCCTGTTAGCTACTGTTGCTCATGCTGGTTAGACATAACCCACTCTGGGCCTGAACTCAAGGATACCTTGTTGTCCCAGGCCCCAAAATACATAAACTAAAAGCCTTTGTGAGGAAGGGCAAACTTGGGGTAATTACATCATTAACTGAAGTTATAATTGGAGAATTAACCCTGATATGCAAACAGACCAAACTTATGAAAGTGTGAAGAACATGTGACCCATCGTCCATCTTGGGTGGAGCCCCTCGGAGGCTTTTGACTGCCCAGGGTGTACGTTTGAAGGCCCTTCAAATAAACACCTACTTTTATTCTCTTAATCTTGTCTAGCCTCAGTTTTCAGGTAACCACTTGAAGGCATCAGTTCTATCAGGGATGCCATGTGGATCCAAGTTGCTCAGAAGCCAGCTTAAAGATATTTCCATGGCATTGTGCTTGCCCATGTAGAATCACCTCAGCTTGTTCAACGTGATGGTCTTGCTGCTCTTGAAATTGCAGCTGCTCTTTAGCTCACTTACACCTTACTGTTGGGGAATACCAGGTTGCAATCACGGACTTGTCTCTAACATTTTATATACAGGTTCATAAGAGAAAAGGACAGAGGCACAATTAAGAAGCCAAGATGCGTGAACAGGTGTTCTTGCTTTGTGCGATCAATTGACATCCTGAGTAATATTCATGAAACAGAGAATTGGACCCCAGAATTAAAAAGCTTTTAACCCTTTGTCCTGGTTTCAGCTGGGATAGAGTTAATATTTTTCATAATAGCTGTTTCTGTGCTGTGTTTAGAATTTAGTATGAGAACAATGTTGATTACAAATCAATATTTTAGTTGTTGCTAAGTAGTGCTTGCTCTAAACCAAGGACTTTCCAGTTTCCTGTGGTCTGCCAGCACAAGAAGCTTGTAGGGAACATGGCCAGGATAGCTGACCAGAGCTGGCCAAAGGGATATTCCATGCCATAGAACATCATGCTTACTATATAGACTTGGGGAATATGTGCAAGAGGGACTGATTGCTGATCAAGGATAGGCTGGGCATCAGTCAGCATGTGATGAGCAATTGTATTGTGCAGCACTTGTTTTTCTTACTTCCCCTTTCATTACAATTATTTTTAGTACATTTTACTTTATTTCAGTTATTAAAACTGTTCCTATCTCAACTCATGCGATTTACCTTTTTCCAATTCTCCTCCTCATCCCACTGAGGGGGACTGAGGCGGATTGAGCAAGCAGGTCTGTGGTACTTAGTTGCCATCTGGCGTGAAACCACAGCAGACTTTGAACTTCATCCTCCACCTGACTGGTCTGCAGAAGACAACTCTACAATACGTTACTGATCGATGTTATTTGGCCCAAAAATCCCAGGACAATCAAAAAGCTTCATTCATATCCAACAGGCTTTTTATTCAGCTGCTCTCTGTGTCACACCAGAGAGCACCATCATCAGAGAAAGATGTTTGTTCCATTCGTGTTACAGAGGAGTTGTTTTAAGGTTGTTTTCTGTGTCAGCCTTATGTTGGCGCTTCTTGGTTCTTCTTCGGGACACAACCCAGCCGAGTAAAGAACCCACCAGGACCCCGGCTACTGCAGTCACAATGACAGCCCAGTAGGGGACTGAAGGTTCTGTTTCCTCCAGGTGGAGATCTGAATTTCCAAATCCACTATTTCTTCGTGTGGAAAGAAAAGGTTTCTCCTACAAAGGGAGAGCAAAGGCTTTATTGACCACAGACCACTCAGTGGGCAGTATTACAACAAAAGGCCACTGCCCGTTCTCAGAGAGGAATGGTAGACCTTTAGACAATCCACTCTTTTTGCCTTCTATCTTAGCCCAAACACTCTCCTGCTCTGTTGCCTGAAAATTCTGAGAACACAAAAAAGAAGCCACCTCAGAATCAGGAGTGGTGGCATTGCTTCCTAATTTCCTTGCTGCAAATAACCAAATGGAAATACATAGACTCATTAGAACTGGCTTCAATGAGAGGCTTTCCACTCCAGTGAGGATAAAGTTTTTTGTCTTAAATCTTAAGTAGATTTCCCTGTCTGTAACAAAACTGGAATATATTTTAGCTATTTGAAGCCTTCACAAAGATACTCTTTTAAAGAGCTTTACCAGTGGGAAGAAAGGAGAAAAATAGAGATAATTAACGGAGAGAGCACCCTGACCTTTACTTACAGGGTTTGGACACCTGAGTTTTGATCTGTCATGGGTAAAGTTGTTGTAAGTCTGCTTTTCACCAACTGGCTCCAGCTGAAGAAAAGAAAGACAATGTTAAACATAATGATGAATTTTTTTTCTTCTCAGACTCTCTTGACTCAGACAGTTAAAACTTCTTATCCAACCTTTTGGTGCTTGCAGTAACGAGGAAGTGTGGTAGAAGGAGCACAGGAAAGTTTGCAAACATTTTAACACTTGTGAACTGAAGACATTGAGAATCTGATGTACTGGCTGCAGAATAACTCCCTCAGAAGCAAGGAACAGGGTCTTTCTTCCTTTCACATTGCTCTGAATACAACATATTTTAAATATTCTGCTAAAGCAAAGTTGTTGAATATTACACCCAGTTCTGCCATGTACTCATCTCAAATGGCAGTATAAACCACAAAGGAAAAAACCCACATGACAGATGTTAGACATAATACTTAGCACATTACTGAAAGAAAGATGCCTAGGTGTCATGGTGATGGGAGTTACTTCAGAAATGACAGAGTTACAGAGAGATGATGGAACAGCACCAACCCTTGCAGCCTTCACTTAGACAAGAAATTCCCTGGGAGTTTTAGCTGAGGCTGGTCTCACAGTCTTTCAAGAAGCAAGTTAAACAGAGCCTTTTATGCTATCACTTGTCAGCTGAGTTGCAATAGCTGACCACAGGCTCACCCCAAGCCCATTTCCAACCCAACATAAAATAAGCCGAGGCTAATAGCAGGCAGTGGTGCTTGGCTAGGAGTGCACATACCACCGGTTGCCATAGTTAGGCTAACAAGTAGAGGCTTGCTCTGTCATGTAAACTGAAGTGTTCACAACTGTTGTATGGACATGCCTGAAGTAATGACTTCAAGATTGGTCCACAGAGAACTGCAAAGTTGTCATCCAGCACTTCTGGGAATACAGCACAGAGGATGGCTGTTGCTTCTGCTATTGTCCACACAGGCATTTACTGTCCTCAAGGGATTAAAGTGTCAGCTGTATGCTGAAGAGAAACAATACAGCAACAAGCCCAACACAACATGGAAAAAACAAATTCTATCCGTAAGATTCTCATATGGAGACACTGGGAATACTTTCTCTTTCTAGTTAATTTTTAATAAAAAAATTTAAAAATAGAAAGATGCTAGCAGAGACTGAAAAATAAAAATATATGGACCACAGGAAAATATAACTAGGGAAAATAAAAAAGCTAACAAGTGAAGAGGAGAAGCAAAACAGGATGCCAAGTTTTGCTGATTGTTGTAGGGTCCCGATGGACTGTTTTATGACTCCTAATCACTTGGCCCACCCACCAGCTAAGGCAGTGAAGACTGAATTTGGTAGTTTTGTTGCACCTTAAAGGGAACAGCTCAGTTATTTGTATGATGTGTGGCTCATACCTTGCAGCATTCTGCCTGCACTGCAACTGGTTGTTTGTATGTAATTGTAATTCTTCCCATGCCAGGGCACTTGGTAAGGATTCTGGCACGGAGCCCAGAGAAAAGATGATAAAATGCAAAGTTCTGTAACCATCCATGCTTACTTCATCTCTATTCAATCTGTTCTTCAGGAGCATTAGCTTCTGAGCTTTGAAGATGACAGTGTCCTCAAGTCCATGAGCATACAGGACCAGTTCTGGAAGAAACCCACAGCTCCTCTAGAGCATGTGGCAAGCATGGAGGCAGAACACAAGCCAAAAACTCTGTCCATGTGTCTCTTCACCTTGGCCAAAGACCTGACAAGGTGGGTTTGGGACCAGTGGAAGACTCCTTAAGACACCAGAGTTCTCTGACTTCAGAGAGAAGGAGCACACTTTGTTTTGCATGAAGCAAAAAGGGCAAAAACATTGTGGCGAGGGAGAGACTCCGTAAGCCATCCCAATCCCTGCATACCCACACAGTGGCCAGGCACAGTCTGGCCCTTTATGTGCACTGACAAGAATCCGTGTCATTTGGCTGTAAGCCTGCAGCCTGCCGAGCTTTTCAGGGAACAGGGAAACAATACAGCCTTACAGTAAGCTTGCACAGCCTTGCCGTACAAGGACTGCAAGGGAAAAGCAGGGATGCGTTACCAGAACTAGATTTAAATAGTAAACAGTAATATCTTCAGCTGGCGTAGACCAACAGATCTCTATGGGAGGGAATAGTTGTGCTTTGCATCCATAAGAACCTGATCCCTGCCACCCCAGTAGAAAGCTTTGTGTCAATATCCTTACGCGCGTAGGAAATGAGTGACAGTCTGGACAGAAAAAAAAAACACGCTAGTGGCATAGGAAAA
Organism: Machaerirhynchus nigripectus; assembly: GCA_013397975.1. Lineage (NCBI taxonomy): Eukaryota > Metazoa > Chordata > Aves > Passeriformes > Dicruridae > Machaerirhynchus > Machaerirhynchus nigripectus. The sequence continues at coordinate 735,346 of VZRQ01001710.1, read as the reverse complement.
AAGACTGATGGTGATTCAGGAATGAGTAATGGCCAGTAGGAATACCACATGGCAACAGAAACCCAATTTAAGACCGCCATATGCCCAGGTACTGTCTTTTTTTTTTTTCTTGAAACCCTCAGCCATGCTCAGTTTGAATTTTTCTACATTTTCCTGGGGTTTCTGGCCCACCATTAGTCCTGTTTAAGATATGAAGCAGAGTGAAGTGTACCAGCCTGCTGTCACCTGGAGTCCCAGACAGGGAAGCCTGATGGAAAACAGGCAGATTTGCTGTGCAAGCACAAATGAATTACTCCGAGCATGTGCATGCACTGTACATTCTATAACCCTGAACCTACAGCTCATACGCTATACTGGGCAACTGCACAGATTCCTGCCCTGCATTTTCCAGTCCTTCTGCTCAAGCTCATTCTGGGGTATCCTGTAAGTTTCTTATCTAGCTCAAACTTTTACTTGGATGGAAAAGAAATTCCCCTCCATTTATGCTTGTTTCTTCTACAAACAAGAATGAAGGATTTCTGCTAGCACAATGTGTTTGGGTACTGGTGTTTACAAGGCAAGGGGAGGAAATGTTGCTGGGGCATGAAAATGCCAAAGTCTTCCCTCCAACGTGAGGAAATGTTTCTGAAAGCAACTGTGACCTCGGAGTTATCAAGTCTAGCATGTCCCTCTTACACTTTCTTCCAAAACTATTCGAAAGCTGTCATCTCCCCCAAAATGACAGATGGAATGTACAAGCATCATAAGTTTGATTTCAGCCCCCCATTAGTTTTAGTGACTCTACTAAAACTGCCTCAGATACAAGAGTGGGTGGTACAACATGTCCACACTATTAATGGCAGCAAAAATTCAGTCACATATAGGCACATATTCCTAATAAATATAACAGAATTCACTGAAGAAGGGCAAGCTCATTGAACAGACATTTTCAGCAAACCTACAGAACTGAATGTTTAACTGTTTAGACTGACTTTTTGTTTTAATGCAAGTTATTTACCAAATCAGAAACTAATTTTTCCATTACATTAAGACTCTCAGGAATTCTCATTTTGAAAGAGCAAAGACTTACACTGTTTCATGCAACATGATCACTTTGGATTACGTTCCTAAGCCATGCAGAGTGAGAAGAACTCATTGTTGAGCAACCCCCTGTTGTTAGGATATCAATTTTACGTCTTGCTTACTCTTTTGTTTCAGACACCTTTCTCATGATCTTTTGTAGATACTGCTACCACAAACACATAGGGATCTAAATTGTAACCCCTTACCATATTGTTCCAGAGAGCCATGGCCATCTCAGCGTAGCCTCTTACACTGAAATGAAAGCAGTCTGCAGCAAAGAAACTCATATCTGGCTTGCTGGTCTGCAATAAAAGCAAAAATGTATTTCTCAGCAAATTTCAACCTCTGAGATCTGACATATTATATCTAATAGTGTACTGTACTTGGTATACCCACTTCACAATTTTGTTATCTTCCTAAAGGCAATATGCTCATGTTTTCACACTGCAGATAAACTTAGGTACTCCTAACTACGGGCTGATTAGTGCACCTTGAGACGTTCTGTGTAATGCAGCCTGCTCAACTTCACACAGAAATTTTCATAACAAAACTAAACTTTAAACTAAGCTAATCATTAAGCCAACAGTCACAGCTGTTACACGGACACTGCCATTGACCCACATTCTATGTTGTACAGAACTGATAGAAAACTATTATTATTGCTTTCTAAACTTCTGTGACTCAGACTTACAATCTTTCAGGTGCTGAAATTTCTGCTGTATTTCAGATAACAATAAAAATGGTGGGCTTATCCAGCTGTGGCAAATGTCTCTCTTATGGGGAATTTGCCTCATCACTACCTGTATGGTGACCATTGTTTAACCTTGTAGGCTGCCAGAAAAAAAATGGGGATGGTGTGAAAAAAGGATCAGTACTATGCAAAACTGTGTTGTTTTGACCAGGATTCATGCTGGATATTCGTATCCCAAACTACACAGCAAGAAGGAGAATCAGCATTTGGTTTCAAAGGCTGCTTCCTGTTTCTAGGCTTGGATGAATCAAGTGCTGGTCTCCATTTGAAGAAAACCTGAACACATAACACAACCTAAATCTGGAAACTGTGGTGAATGCCAACCACCCGCCTCAACAGGGGAAGTAACACGCAGTTTAGAGGAAGTCAGAGGGTGCCTTGTTTATGGGTGCACACCATGAATGTTTCCTAAAGCCATTTTGATTCACAGGCAGCACTGTGAATCTTCTTGTGAGACTTCCTGTCTTCTCCTCTCTCACTCTTACCACATATTCCACACTGCACCACCAGACTGTGCAAAGAGAACAAAACACAGTCCTTTGCGGCATGGATCCCACTGGCTTCAGAGAAATCACGATGCTGGCCCTCACATAGTGGGAAAGCAAAAGAGGACTCACGCTATCCAGGGGCAACAAGGTGTTCCGGAAAAATGGCTGCGTGACCACCGCGAAGTCCTCCCGCTGTTCGTACCGACCGCTGCTGATCAGCCGCAAGGCTTCAGCCTGGACGCCGCGTGGTTGGGGGAAACAGAGGAGTTACTCGCAAGGCTCATCTAACGTTTGTCAGCTATCACAAACAGGCAGCTTACACATCTTTCAGTGTAGGAAGCCGTAAATTGCTAGTGTAAATCCAGCTAAATGTTATCAAGCAGTCAAGAAAACAACTTGGTTCATGAAGAGATCTTCATGAGGAAAATGCCCAGAGGCTGGGTTCATTCAAACAAAAATAAAAATATAAAAATATAAAGTTGCTTAATTAAAAAAAAAACCAAAAACCAGGAAAAAAGTAGTTAAAACCTTACGTACAGAAACTAAAACTGTACAATCGCAATGAGATTAAAATTGGCAGAAAATTATAAGAAAGGAATAAGGCCAACATTTTTAGATGTGACAAATGAGTCCAGAATGCCAACTTGAGGCTGAAGCGCACTTGATTTTTCAGAAAGGTGTGCTTGAATGAAAATAAAACTTACACATTGAAAAATTACCTGCCACTTTCAAAAATTATGATCACGGACATTCGTACAAATAAAAAAATCCCATCTCACTGTAACTTGCCATCTTATGGGTATAAACACTGGTGCTCCTGGTCATATCTCAAAACATTCCTAATCCCTCTTCCTTAGTTAAGGAAAATGACCCCTCTAGTAGGCTTAAACAAGCATTATCCAGGGTGAATTTCTTGAGCTTTGTCAGATTCACTGGACAACAGCCACTGCCAGAGCCAGAATGGAGAACATAATGTGATCTGATACAGTGATTCCTGTATTCATAAGAACATTGATGGAAAAAGCTTCTGCTCCAATAGCTATTTTTAGCCTCTGTTAATTTTGAGTGAATCTTATGCCTGAGGCTATGAGAAGTTACTCTCAGATAGCAAGCTGGCCCATGGTTGGTTTAGTTAATTTTTTCTGCTAAGAGTAACCACAAAACAGCTGATGCAAGGTCATTCGTCACTCTTGCAGTGACATGTTAATTCATGTGAGCTACTCGTTGGGCTCATAACAGACAAACACATCTCAGCAAAACAGCCATCATTACTAACTCCTTTTCAGCTGTTGAAACAACAGCTGAAAACAGAACTGGTCTCAATCTGCATTCAGCTCAGAAATGAGGTCAAATCATAAGGTAACATGGAAGGACTTGCACTGCTACTAACTGGTTAGCTGGGTAGGGTTTTGATTTTGATTTGATTGTAGCCAAGTTGTTTTCCAGTTATCCCTCTCTGTACTGCTGAGGATACACATGACAGGAAGGGCAGTGAGGGAAGCAATAGAAAGAGACACAAGTGAAGATGACCAGTTACAGACTCAATGCATTACCTGAAAATCTCTGTTAACTCTCTTAATTTCTTGCAATTCAGAAGAATTTTCCTCTGGGTTTAAGAAACATGGGCAAACTTTCCTTCAATGAAAGAAATACTAGAATTAAAAACCAGTCTAGAATAGTCTCTTCACAGTTCTTTGGCAGTGTGTGTCTGCTTCAAGAAGCTCAGAATAGGTGCTCAAAGCTCACATGCAGAAGGGAGAGCCACCTCAGTGGCTTAGAAATGCACAGATACTTCAGAAAAGAAAAGTCTCTACTGACTTACTTTTCAAAATGAACACCTGTCACAGCCAGAAAGAGCTGCAGGATCCACAACTCTTGAGTAGAACACAAAAAAGTGTTTAGCATGCTATACATTGTCAGGAAATCACATGTTATCACATGTGAAACCACCCTATGAATGGGCTTACAGCACATTTTCAGACATCTGGGAGTTTAAAGTTAGAAAAGACAAATTTTTCATGTGGTTTGAACCACTACTATAATAAACCACTCTGTTTTATTATGTTACCATCATAACAAGAGGTAATAACTTGTGCTTCACTGAAATTCATATTCTAAGAATGTGCTTGGAATGAATACGAAGACATCAAGCAAGATAGTCAATTCATTATTTTCCCTTCTAGTGTGTTCCTGTAGTTAATCACTTGTATTATTAAAAATCTGTACCTAACTTAATTTGAATTCATTCAGCATCACCTTCCAACTACCGGTCTTTGTTACACCTTCCTCTGCAAGACTAAAGAGGCTTTTCATGTCCATTCTGATGCCTTTAAAAACACTGCTGCTTTCTAAAACAAGTCCCTCGACTTTCTTTGAGTTAAGATTTTGGTCTCCTTCATTAGGCATGAGGAACGGTTCCTGGCTGTGCTCTGCTGTATGCAGCCCAGCCTGCACCAGAGGTAATGCAGCACGGGATACAAAGAGGCATCAGGCATGTCAGCCTGGGCTGCTGGCCAGGGGATGGCTGGGCAAAAAAGCCTTCGAAGTTCAGCAGCACAACAATCATATGTTGACTTGTGCTGTGTCATGCTGCCTTAGAGCTGAGAAGTGATAACTCTGCTATCTACAGGTGCATGCCTTTTAGCTGAAGTACTGGAATAAGTAATAGAAAGTTGATGAGAACTAGCGCACCAGGTAAAGGTGGCAATGCAAGTAACTTGGAAAGCTCAGTGTGGATGTCCTCCTGTAGAAATTGAGACTGAGCCAAAAAAATACCACTTTCTAGGCAAAGAGCTGTTTTGCTCACTTACTTTGCTGCCAAAGCGCACTCTGAAGAGCTTGCTGTGATTTGACGCAGTCCAGAGAACTCTAGCATCTCCACCATGTTGATAAAGACCCTTGGGAGCTGCAAGGATTATAATAACCAGACACACAGACATGTTACAAATAACAGAACATGATACCACTACAAAGAGCGAGAAGTGCCATCCGTAGGTCAGGGAGTCAGTGCAAACTGCACTGGCTGCAGCCAGTGGCATGTGCAAGGATGATGTATAAAAGGAGGGGGAGGGAGACATACAGTGGATGTCAGCCAAAAAAATCCCAACAGCTAGTACAAACTAGCTGAAATGCTGCTTCACTCCCTGGGACATTTCCATTTGCTCTAGGGTAAATGAAACTGTTTATGGTTGGTTTAGCCATGAAAACTGGCTGTAGGGTCATGGTATGTCTGGTCCACAACATAAATACTGTGAAACACACAGTTTTTCTGAAACTGCAGCTCTCTCTCAGGGCATTAGCTAATGCAGTTGTTGAAATGCAGCACTGAGGAGCAGTCTGACTCCAGCTATTTGAAAGATGACCTTGTATGAAACATAATCACTGACAGTCTTTCAGAGGTGAGAAAAACATCAGTGTACTTGCCAGGAACATAGCTTGCTAGGGTATCTTAAAAGCTTACCTCCTTATAGAAAACATCCAGAGTGTCCTGAAGGTGCTTTACATAGTTTTGCANAAAATAAAAATTAATTGGTCTCTTTAAGGAACCAAGAAGGTGGTCTGTAAGATGACATACTGATTTGATGCCCTTTTTTCCTTTTGTTGGCCGATATATTTCCAGATCAAGAAGTTTATTGGCAAATGTACAGAGGTTATATAGTGCTTATGTTTTTATGTCATTAATATATACTCCTAATCTCTTTAGGAAATCCTCAGGCACCTTGGTGGAGCCTTTCCCTGATAATGACTATATTGATCACATTTTTGGGTTTTGGGTTGTCTTTTATGGGACCCAGACCAGACTTGTTTGCCTTATGAACGGAACAATTTTTTTTTTTCCAAACTGCCAGTCTGGAGAAACTGATATGAAGGCAGTCAGACCCCACAAAGCCCACAAGCAAAACAGCTTTGTGACTGTAGTTCTAAGGATGTAGCTGCGGGGACAAAGGCTCCAGGCAGCAGCCTATAAAGGAAAGAGCAAAACAGAGAAAAGCACCTGGTCACTTCGACAAGCTGGGGGCCAGACCCCCAATCTGTGCTACATGAACTGTTTCAGAGGGGATGACCACTGACAGCTGAAGAAAAGACATGCTTTTCACTTTTACTTTGGGTGTCATTCTGAAGCAAGAATTGGGCATCCTCAGTAATTATTGCGTGGAGATGCTTTCCAGAGGACTTTGCTTCTGTCCCATAACATGCCTAAGATACCACACTGACTGCTTTGTCCAGTTTAGCAGGGAGAGCTCTTCAGCTTAATCTTGGTGTTTTGTTCAATATGGGCAGGTTCCTAGTATTTAAATAATGCATTTCTCCAGAGCTGCAGTGCCCCGGTATTAAAAAGTGTGCACTTGTTTCTGACACAATAAAGATGAAAGGGCCAGGACTTCTAAGTGCTTTCTAAACAAAGAGGAACTTTGGCTCCCTGGGAGAGAGAAAGGCTATATTTCCAGGGCTGGTCACCTGCCAAATGCCTGGATGAGCATACCTAACTCAGAGATACAAACCTTGTCCAAGCAGTACTGGCATAGGTCACTGCCTCCAACAAGGATGGTAATCAGCTTCCAGTCTTCCTTGAAGTTAATTTTCTAGTGGCACATAAAACAAACAGATTGCAGCACCCATTGCTTAGGCATGCAGAGGTAACATTCACAAATGGGGCTAAACGGGGCACAGACAGTAGGGCAGAACAAAGGAGGTATGCTGAGTTAAGCTGGCAGAAGAAAAGCATCTCTCCAGGGGGAAAATGTGAACTGTTTGCTAGTCTACTGCAATTCACCTTGGCTTCTGTGAGGAAATTCCCTTCGGCAGACAAGCTCTGTCAGGGTAACCAAGCATGGAAATGTGCTCGCTGTGGCAGCGAGCATCCCTAAATGAATGTCAGCTTCAGAACAGGGATGGACAGGAGAGATTTGCCAGCCATGGCTGCACACTGCAGGCAGCGTGGGGATAAAGCCGTGTGGGAATGGAGGCTGGAGTGACTCATGAAGCTGTGGAACTGGAGCTGCTGGGGATCCCTGCCAGCTGGGCAAGTATTACCCCGTGGCCAGGAGGGGCAAGGGGTGCCCCAGGGAACAGACAGCTGGATTAAAATAGAAGAGTCCAGGAGGCTGGTGACTTCACTGAGCTCATATAAGGGCAGCTGCAGCGTCCACGTCACCACAAGCTAACAATAGGCGCTGCTGAGAGCTGGATCGCATCAAAACATTTTGTAACATTCAGTACAAAGAAAGGAATCAAAGGCAACTATTTTTAGTGTGGTGCATTTACATAACAAACATCTGCGAAAGGATCCCACAAATAGAGGGAGGGCCTGGGAATCACCCACAGGTCTGAATTCTCTTCTTTAACCAGCAATTCGCTCAGAAAGACTTTCATGAAGAGGCAATGTTATGGCAGGGACACAGCCCTCTCCCTTTTAAAAAAAATGCATAAAAAGCTGTGAATAAAACAAAGTACAAGAGCCTCTCCTCTTCTAATTCTATTGAAAACCCATGCCAGCTCCCATCACTCTGCCAAACAATTGGCAATGCAGAGTAACTGACAGTGGGGTGAGCATGCAGCATCCATCAAGAGTTTTGGCATGGAGAGACACATGCTTTGACAAATCCTGCTTATTCAGTGCCTTCCTTTCCCATTCAGTCTGAGCCAAGGAGCACCAGGCACTCCCATTCCCTTAGAGGGAATGCTCTCCCTGAACCAACAGCTCACACCCAGACGGTCATCCACTCAAATACAGCCAAAGCTCGGAGCAGGGCAGCTTTGGGTTTCTCACAGATTTCTTCCCCTCCCCGCTTTTGATGCCCTTTGTAGCCCTCAGTGGAGCTGGCATAGCAGACTGGTCCACAATGCTAGATCCCCTACTAATTCTCTAAAAGATTATGGTGTGACAGAGATTCATCCAATCCTGAGGTTTCTGGTCACTGATTAATTATTTGTCTGCTCAAAAACAGACTTTGAGAGGGCTTTTTCTCCTGCAGACTTCAGTAGTCCCTCTTCCCAGTATTGTGGGTATTGTGACTCCTGTTGGTCTGCAGGTATCCGCTCCAGCAATTTTATCCTCAGCCTTTATGACCTTCACTTTGAAGGCTGCTGCTCAACAAAGCAATCCTGTGATCTCACCAGAGCCTTCAGATTTCTCCTCTTCCTCACTACCATCCTTACATTTCCTGGCTGCACTGCACCCTACATTAGGGGTAATTCCTCTGGTACATTCATCTTGGAAAAGAGACACTAGGACTTTGCTTTCATTAGTAAAGCACTCTTCATGACTCAAGCATCCCATTAATTACAGTCATCTCCCAGAGACCACGGGAGCACCGAGGCATGGCCCAAATCATCACTTACTGAGCTGCTTCTCATCAGCTCCACCAATGCACGTGCTTGGGCTGGCATATCCCTAGGAGAGAGAACAGAAGATTGTAGAAGTGTGTTCTAAAAGCACATCACCTTCTTGATCTCCCATTCCTCATTTCAGGGGATCTCAGGATCAGCAGGAATCAGTATAAAGAAAGTGATGCCTCAAAAGGCTGAGCAAACACTGAAGGACCAAGTTGCACAAGTGAATAATCTGATCTGAAAAGGCTTCAGCTGGGATGGCTGCCAAGTGGCAGGCAACTGGTATGAGTTCTTCCCATCTCAGAGTTGGCTTAAGTGCATTTTGTTTGGGAAAAAACACTAATGCCCAGTTGCACAGAGACATTGAGTTGCATAACTCCCTTCAAAGATCTAGTGGGGGAGTTTGGTGCTGACACAGAAGCTGGGCACCTAACCAGCCTTCCTGATCCAGCCTTAAATTCCTATGGCTTGTCTTATGGCTGGAAGATATTGCTTACATTGTGGGACTGCCAGGCTGGAGAGTCCCAGTCCAGCTCTGGACAGGATGCAACATCCACGGGCCAAAGCACAAACCATGCTGAGACACCAGCTGGAAATGAGCTCCTTATGTACTAGAATTAGACTGTGCTTGAGCTAATAAGCCCTGCCTCTCTCCAGCAACTACACAAATGCAGTTACATTATTTGGATTCCCAGAACCATATTGATCATGCTGAGTCAGCTTTGCTCAGGGAACCTATGAAATATTTAGTAGCTATACAGGCTTTGATAGTGATCCTAAATCTCTCTTGCAGCAGATTTAATGGTCGTTAGAGGTGTCACAGAAAGCTTTGGAAACAAATTCTGTGAGTATTCATGGAGCAGGCACAGTGTAAACCATACAAATTCTTACATGTTTTGGTTCTTAACAGACTAGCAGGTTTTTTCTTCAGGAGGAGAAAAGAGTTATTTCCCAGCTGCTAATTTTTTTTGCCTTTGCACTGCAAACAGGGATAATTTCTAATGCCATTAGGGTAGCAGTGGGCTTCTATTTGTTAGTTTCAGGCACATTTTCTAGAAGTCAAGGAATAAAAGAGGTGCTCATGAATTTTTTCTTATTACAGGTATTGCCAGACAATGAACTAGACTGGGCAGAAAAAGGTACTGGTTGAATTAGAAGCATAACTAAGGCATTGGCTCAAAAATTATGGGCAGCAATTGAATAAAGAAAGGAAGCGTGTGTCTAATTAAAAAAAAGATAACAAATCCCCCAAATACTGAATTGAATTAAAAAAATAAATACCTGAAACTCACAATTAAAAATATCAGATCACAGAAATATGCTGAGTACCATCAGGTCATCAGCATTACCTCAGCCCTGACATGCATCACAAAGGTAACCTGCCAGTCCATCACTTCTCACTCCTTTGCCTTTCTCATTTGTGATTGTCCTTACCGTGCTGTGGCATTTCTCTCCGCAACGTTGAATCCAGCTGATTCCTTGGAACTGCCAGTGGAGAAGCCAAAGAGGTTCGGATTGAATTTCTTCAAGATGTCTTAGAAAGAAAAACCACAGTGTTTAACCATTCACAACCAGCAAGCACTGCCTCACACGTGCAAAAGCAGGAGCCAGTTGAGTGGTGAGAATACAGACCCGTGTTTTCCCCTCATTCACTGTGACTTTACAGGAGCTAGAGACACGCCTGCTTTGAAGACTCTAGTTACTGTTCAAATTTCATTACTGCAATTATTTCTCTCCATGGGCCTGAGGAGTCAGGGCCTGGTGGCCCAGGAGATGCATAGGTGGATCTCGGGCAAATCACCACTTCTGAATTTAAGTGTCTGAGTGTTTGTGGTCAGACCTTCTTTCATGTACCAGAAGCAGATGTCCTGAATATGGCCCTCTACCTCTCACTCCTCCAGCTAGATAGTAATACTTGTGGCAGAGAACTGAATTTTTTTCATTTTTCTAGATTTCACCGAAACCTTCAGTGGGGAAGCATGATGTCTGAAAACTGTTATTGTTACTGTGTCTGTAGTGCTGTCTGAAACCTCTTTACAGAATCTCATTTACAATGCATAAACGAATTGCGCCTTCTATTTTTCCTCAAGCACAGTGCTATGCCTGGTACAAGGCAAAGCACATCAGATTTTATTACTAACAATGTCAGGTATTATCAAACTGCTCCACAGCATGGATCACATACAAATAGATCAAGCATTGTAAACCAAGTCCCGTCCAATTTATTATCACACTGACCACTTAATGATTTTATGGCAACTACAGGGCCCAATTACACAGAACACGAGGGCAAAAAAATTATAGTATTTTTAGATCTTTTTTTTTTTCACTGCTATGTAGCAACTTGAAATCATCAGGAAGAACCACAGTTTTGTCAACAACCCTGGCTAGATGGACTGCTCATTGTTTCATAACCCTTTGTTAGTTCACAGATATTACAGTCAGTCACTAGAAAGCACAAAACAAAATAAGGGAGGAGCAGGTCTGCCATGAACTTCTGTCACCTTCAGCACATTTACTCCTGATTCTTTTGGTCAAAAGGACGATACAATCACATGCAGGTCCTGTGATGTGGAGGGGCTGAATCAACTTCACAGCTAATCAGGTCAGTCTGGATTTCAGCAGTGACTCACATGAACTGCTCATAGCCACAACAGACGGACATCCCCACGGTTTGCAAGGGAAGAATGACCATTTCCAGATGTTTTCTAGCATCCACTTAAATGACTTTCAGTGTAATACCCAACTTTTGCTTTTCTAGGATACTCACTGGGTAAAGTAGCCTGGATCTCCAGGGTCTCATCACCTCCAATACTACAAAGGGAAAGAACAAAATCACCCAGTAGGGTTAATCCTGCAGCCATCTGTCTTATTGTCACCATATGTTGCTGTAGCAGCCCAAGAAGGAAAAAACAACCTCCCCGCCCAAAATACTTACTTCAAACAGGACTAAGGAGATAAACCACAGGAATTCCGGGAAAGTAGTGAAAGGATAACTCACATTAAATAAATAAATAAATAAAGCAGGGCAGCAGCTAAGACAGAAGCTATGCCTTCAGGCTGGGAACAGACAATATTGGGAGAACTGATTTTTTGACATGGACATGCTGGGATACCTATCATAGAAAGGCATATGTCCTCGCTAAGGTTGCTCCATGTTACCTTGTTGAAACTACATTTGTGTGCAGTTATACACAGGAGAGACTGCATTAAATATTCATTAACTATCCATTTGCAATTCTGCAGTGCTGATGACGAAGAGCCTCTGCCTCTACCATTCAAAACCTGTCTGTGTGCAGAGCCAATACACTCTTGCACCACTTCTGGCAGCCCCCCTGAAAATATCCATGCCTGCAGACATGTGCAAAGGGACGAAGAAAGAGCAAAGAGGACAATGTATACATGCACACACTTATCAACCATCCGTCTGCCCCTAGGGAGCAGGCAGTTTCCTTCCACTCTGGCATGGATATTGAGCTTCACACCCTCTGATGTGCCCTGTTTGCCCACTTTGCAATAGCAAAGGTGTTTGGAACATCTTCCCTGAGTACGTATTCAGTGCTCTCACCATGTCCATGCCAATCCACACTCACTCAGACCTTCTAGCATTAGACACTGCAGTAGATAATCACAGCAACAGCAACATTTTGAACAAGCTCCAGAGAGACTAGCAAAAGGCTAAAAGGTACTGTGACAGAGGACCACACTTGTAGCGATCAGGTCTGGTTAACACACACAAAAAAAAACCAAACCAAACCAAACCAAACCAAACCAAACCAAACCAAACCAAACCAAACCAAACCAAACCAAACCAAACCAAACCAAACCAAACCAAACCAAACCAAACCAAACCAAACCAAACCAAACCAAACCAAACCAAACCAAACCAAACCAAACCAAACCAAACCAAACCAAACCAAACCAAACCAAACCAAACCAAACCAAACCAAACCAAACCAAACCAAACCAAACCAAACCAAACCAAACCAAACCAAACCAAACCAAACCAAACCAAACCAAACCAAACCAAACCAAACCAAACCAAACCAAACCAAACCAAACCAAACCAAACCAAACCAAACCAAACCAAACCAAACCAAACCAAACCAAACCAAACCAAACCAAACCAAACCAAACCAAACCAAACCAAACCAAACCAAACCAAACCAAACCAAACCAAACCAAACCAAACCAAACCAAACCAAACCAAACCAAACCAAACCAAACCAAACCAAACCAAACCAAACCAAACCAAACCAAACCAAACCAAACCAAACCAAACCAAACCAAACCAAACCAAACCAAACCAAACCAAACCCAAAAAAACCCCACAAAGAACAGAAAAAAAGAAAAGAAAAAAGGAAAAAAAGGGGAAAAAGGAAAAAAAAAAAGAAAAAAAAGAAGAAAAAAAAGAAGAAAAAGCACCAAGAAAAAGCCCACAAAAACAAACACAACCCACCCACCCCACCCCCCACAAGAATCACTCCTTTTCCTCTCCAGTCCTGACTCCTCCAATCCTTACTAAGCAATACTTGCTGTCAGCATCCTTCCCCTGGATTTACACACATAAAGATGTAACTACACAACCAGGTGACCCACAATTTTAACTATTTGCACAAAAATAGAGAAAGAAAAAAACGAGCATTTTCACTCACCTCCAGGAAAGTCCCTTCCAGTCTGTTTGTAGGTCAGGTACTTTGGCTCCTACTGCAGTCTGGAAAAGATGGAAATAACAATTGATAAAATAATAAGAGAAAAAAAAGGCCTATGAATGTAGGTAGGATGGACATCATGTTTCGAAAGTGCTGAAGCAATCTGGTAACATTACTCTGCATCCAGCCAAGCTTTTGCAATATACCAGTTTTAGCATAAGTGGTCCGTGTCCGTATTGACCACCACACACCGACCTGTGGGCAGCCCTGCATCTCCCATACTTCAATTTTCTCGCCTTCTCCTCATATGTAAAAGTATGTCATCTAGATAATAGACCATGGAGCATCAGAGGAGATACAGTCCAGGCAGAGGACATCAGATTGTAAGGTCAAAGACATAAGACTTTAAAGATACTACTCATACTGTTTTAGCAACCCAATGGGACCCAGATTAACATCAACAGCTTTGTATTTGTTTGGATTTTTTTCTGATGGAAAATGCTTCATCCTGGCATTTCCTGAAGAAAGATGATTTTTAGAGACTTAATAATCCAGGAAAAAAGCCCCAAACACTGATGAAAAATTCCCATCCAGTTTTAGCTGTACATAAATCAGAGGAGCTGCTTTTTAATCTGCCAAGAAAACAAATCTTTGGTGTACAATCAATTTTTCCTCTCCTGGATCCAGTCTGGTAGTCTAACACACAGACTTGATGAGGTGTAGACAGGATTTTTTTGGCCAGTATAGATAAGCATGTTGGTGTATCTATTGCTTTCACTGTGCATTGGTGCTAAGAAGTCAGACAGATGAATTCCAACCAGTGACATGACTAAATTGCTCAACGTTTCATTAATCTCCAACTGTATCTAGACTGAGACAGCCTTCCTTCCTGCACTGTGAACTTTCATATCCTTCAAAACTGAATAAATACACGAAGCCATCAGAACAAAGACCTCCATGCCGAATTTGAGTAGCTCACAGGATGGGGACAGACCTCTAGCAAGGTCAGCAGCCGTGAGAAGGAGTTCTTCTGCAGCTTTACAGTTTTTTAATGCTCTCATCTAATTTTGTATTCTTCAAAAAGCCATGGTACCAATTCAGCCATAAACACTGACTGCATTCAGGGATCTTGTGGGAGGTAGCAGGAGGACAATCAGTGCCTTGGTGGACTTTGCTGCTGCAGTCTCCCTGTGCCAAGGATGCCATACGAAGTGCTAGCAGCTGCTGTGGGAGGTGTGAGTATGTGTACACATGTGGGAAATACTCTGCCAGTTTTTCTGGCTCCCCCAAATAAATAACTCTGTAAAACCCCCAAACACACCTTGCTCTGGCAGTGGCAACTGGTAGGAACTGCATGAATAATGGCAATATGAGAACCTGCCCTGCTCAGCTCTTGGGATAGAGACCTCAAGCATCATAATCCAGCCCCTATAACTAGGGCTTTCTGAGACATTTCATGTACTAAAAGAACTAATATTTTAAAAATAAGAGATATGTGCTAGTGACATACCTAGCATTCAATATGGGGGAGGAAATAAAGCAATTAATTTTAAGAGTCATGGCAATGGATAGGGTCTTTACTGATTTCTTCTAAGAAAAGCTAAAAGCTTTGCAGCAGGGGGAAAGCCAGGATTACATCAGGTCAAGCAAAATCAGTTTCAGAGCTAACGAGAAGGTGTGTGATGCATAATGAAGACATGCACACCTGCCTGTAAGATAAGCCTGATCATTTAAGGGCTTCAGACCCTTCAAATCCCTCTGAACTCAACAGGAACAGAAGCTGCTAGAATGAGTACTGGTTTCGTTCAGGAGTTAAAATTCATGGGAGCTGTTGACGCAAATGTTTGCTTTCATCCCATGCCAGAACAATTCTGTTGGGCTGTGTAATTCTAGAACTTCTTCTCAGAAAACTTCAGTGCAGATCTGCAGTATTCCCTGCTATTCTTCTCTGAGGCCTTTTCTTTTTTGTACCTACTTTTTTGTTTTCAACCTCTGTTTCTTAGTACTCGAAATACATCAGAGCTTTAACTGGAAGATATCTAACCCAGGAAGCAACATCTGAAAGCAAAATTCTGAAATACAGAAGTATCAGAATTATCTCAAGTGGGAAGCACTTCATTCTGCAATCAATTATTTCCATAGGAGTTTTCAGCAAAATGTCTTATTGCATCAAAAATATCAACTGCCTTCATTTCTTATTTTTCCCATGTCAGAAGAGGCTATTCCTATAAGACAGCCATTTCCCTTTTCAAAAGCACTTGAATAAACTGTATGCAACAGAGAATGGGATCCCATTTCTGTCCTGGCCTGAATTATTCATTGCTGCATTACACAATTGCCAGTGTCACTCATATCCCTTGAGGCTATTTCTTCACAAAGGGAACCAGGTAGATGAGTTTTGCTTTGCCAAGCCAAAGCAATTTGCTTTCTATCTGAGGATGCCTGACATGACAACATCTAGGTAGAAATCGACAACTGCTCTTCTCACTCTAAACGTGGGAATACTGCAGTACTCACAGTCAGGGAATCTCCCAGTGCTCCGATGGCTTTGATGTCAGCAGGCCGTAGCTCATGTACTAAAAAACAGGAGGAGAATAAAAGCAGGATTACTGACAACGGGCAAAGTACTGGTTAATAGAAGAAATATGCAAGTCTTGGGTTCCAATCTGATGGCATTTTCACAGACTTTTAAGGTAGGAAAAGCCTCAGGTTCTGTGTGTCAGGCAAAATGCATAACTTCTCGCCTTTGCTTGCAACAGTGTATTGCACCAACGTGGAAAGAAATGGAACTTAAAACAGCTTAGGTAAAAAGTGGAAACAGACTAGATATGTTTACAGATGCATACATTCAATCTCTTTTAACTGGCTGACAGGTTTGGGTCATAGACCAATATTTCCTATTAAAATCCCTCTGTAAAGTCTTCAAACTACACACAGCACTTGCACTGCACTGCTTATCAGAGTACATTCCAACTTGCTAAGTCACTAACCCTCCTGGGCAATTTTAATCTGCCACGTTGCTGTATGATAAATGATGTATATGATATATGCATATGATAAATGTGATCACATTTATCCACAGAGAAATACCTGCTGTCGTGCAGAACTTACTGCGAACACCAAGACAGACTTTTTCCCTTTGCTGCTAAATATATCAGCTTTTATTGTTTACTTTCCATCTAGGATGTGCAATTTCAAGGTCTTGTTGTTTTTAGAAACAAAAGATGAAACTTTTCCTACGTGTGATTTTAGGTTAGGGGTTCTTTCTCACCTGATGTTGGGACACGACTAGACGGAGTATGTCCAGGACACGACAGTTCACTGCCCCAATTCTGAAATGACAAGTTACAAAACTGTTTCATCTTGTAGCTAAAAGATAATGTGGAATTCATATATGGTTTAGTTGTACAGTGAATGGCAAAACCAAGTTAAAACATAGATCCTAGTTTGGTGCCTATATAGCTCAACAAGCTTTTACACCTCTTTGTGGAATACTATCCAAACAATAATTACTTTTGGTGACATTTTCTAGCCAAAGCATAAAACTATTCCAAAGGCAAAACATTTAATCTTGAAATACTGGTTATGACAAGTTCCATAAGGAGGATCATTTTTTCCCTCTCTGCAGCCTAGAAATTTTGGCCATGACCTACAAGTTGGGGTCTCCAGGTTTGAAGTCTTGCTCTGTCTCAAAAGATACCAGATGTAAAAGCAAATAAAAATCAACAATCAAACTCCCTGCAAAGTTATAATGTTATATTAATGTATTATATTATTAACGTATTATTGTAATAGCTGGTGAAGAGTCTGAACATGAGTCCTATGAGGTGCAGCTGAGGGAACTGTGGGTGTTTAGTCTGGAGAAAAAGAGACTCAGGGGTGACTTATCACTCTGTACCACTGCTTGAAAGGAGGTGTGATAAGGTGGGAGTCGGCCTCTTCTCCCAGGCAACTAGCCAAGGAACAAGGGCAAATGGACTCAAGGGGCACCAGGGAAGGTTCAGGTTGGAAATTAGAAAAAATTTCTTCATTGAAAGAGTGATTAAGCATTGGAACAACCTTATATATTCTATTATTATATTATCGCTCCCTGTGTACCTTGCCAGGAACCTATTATTTCCCCAGAAACTTTCAAAAAGGGCCTGCTTTTATTGAATACAAAATTTGAAAAAACTTCAAAGCTTTAAAAGTTCTAGTAAAGAAAACTGTCAGGCTCTAAATAATCGTACTTTACCATACATTTGTAGGTGACATAATAGTTATTATGTATATTCCACCAGCTGAAGAAATTGAATCAAACACACATTGCAGAACACCTTGGCTCACCAGCAGAGAGCTGATGAATGTCCCCCCACGCTTTTTAGTAACAAGTAACCCTATTAGCCAGGAAGGCAGCAAGGGAAAAACTACAACTGTTGAGTGGCCAGCCCTTGCAAGAGCAATGACAGCTGTGTAAACTGATCGAAGGGCCAGCCCTGCTACGAGCACGAGGTCAGCCTAGGGAGGTCCCGAGGTCCCTTCCAACCTCAATTATTCTGTGATTGCACAGTTCTACCAGAGCTAAACTGCATGGACCAATGGTCTTCAGAAAGCATGGTTGCTGTTAAAAAACATCACGACAAATGCATCTGTTCATGTAAAAAATGTTGTAACAGGCTCCACTATCAACTATTAAAGTCTGGTTGCAAAGGCTAGAAAGGACAGACAGGCTTATTTTTAGATCAGAGAGGAAAGTGCTGCTTTACCCTCGCTCTACTTCTTTCCTTCATCCCTTCAAAAGCTATTGCTGTTCAGATTCAGTGGAAGTCCAAGAATTACCTATTAAAAGTACAGCTCTAGCCCTACAGATAAAATCCCATTTCAGTCCTGAAAACTATGGCTTGCTAGGACAATAACAGCCGTTCTTTGTGACCCTCAAGGCACACAAAGATTGTGATAATTGGGTTAGTCATGAGCACCCCCAGTATGTCAAACGAGCCCAGCCCATTTTGACTGCCAAGCAAATAACTGCTCCATTTCTTCAAGTCCTGCACACAACGCTTGTTTCTGCAGTTTATTTAACATACCTCGTGATAGTTGCTCAGTCGTGGTGGAAACTAAGTCCCTTTCAAAATGGGATTCCTATCAATTTGTACAGGGCCACACATCCAGCATATAAAGGTGACTGCCCTCTACAGGTTAAACTTGACTGCAAGGAAGAACAGTGCCTCCAGAACAGAGTATCTAAACCTTCCTCAGATTATTTGGGGGTCAGGATTCTAAGATAACTCCTCCATACTGTGAGGAGTTTGCTGTCAAAATTAATTATGCATTCTAGGTTACTTACTTCTGGTTACAAATTTGATACAATGGCACCAGTAATAGAATTAATTTTGTTTGGGTTTAGGAGAACATTTGCTTACACAGTGAAAAGTGCAATGCAAGGCAGATTCTCTTTCCAAAAACTGGTAATAGTTTATGTAGTCTACAAATTCAGGATGATGTGTTAAGAGACGAGATGCAGCTTTGCATAGTTTGCCTAAAATGCAGCAAAAGGTGCAACAATTACCTGTATTGGCTCTCTAGTGGGCTCCACAGGTGTGTAGTTGCTATTCTTGTACGTTCCCAGGAATGGACTGTCCTGGAGAAAGAGGAAACAAAATCAGAGGAATAAGAGAAACTAGGCAATAAGCACATGGCACAAATCATAGCAAGTGATATCAAGGTATCATATAACCAGGAAAGTAATTGCCTAAGCTGTAAAATTGGATTCTGGACTTTGAAACCATGCTCCTTCCTTAAAATTCGTAAAATTTGTGTTTAGAACCTTATGACAAAAATTACATATGCCAGATGCCAATTGCAGCTTAACATTTTCCTCTTCTAATGTTCCAAATTGGACTTTATGAAATGTTTAGTCCTTTCAAAAGGCACTGAATTAAAATCTAGACAAAACTGGGCAGATCTTCTCTGTCAGCAGCAGGGGGATGAAAGATTGCTTACTGCAAGCATCATTCTTCCCTCCAAGGGAGGTGGTAGAAATGTCATTGTTATTTTTGCCCCCTACTGATGCAGGATGCATTCAGGAAGACATGCACATCATATAGGCTAAAAAATTTCACCTGGAGGCCCACTTACCTTAATTGAGAGGAACTCCAGCATATGCATAAGGAAGTCTTAAAAAGCACTAAAATTAGAAGGCAGGCTTTTATTGTACTTAAGGTTGTCTTGAAACAAATAATTTTCTGTGGCTACTGGCACTTCTATCAATGACCTTTTCATAGCACTTAGGCTTAACTAAAGGCTTACCATTTCTGCAAAAAATCTATATATATATATCTCTTCAAGGCATGTAAAACTTTTCTTTGCCTACTTCTGAAAAGCAGCATCTTTCAGTAAGAGTGAAAGAAGGGAAAGAAGTATAAAATCCACATTATTTGGCAGTGAAGAAGTTGCTGAGTTAATTTAAGCTGCTTGGAAAGAATGCTGGGTAAATGAAGTAGGATCAGTTTGAGTGAATCTGAGGACTTCTGAAATATGCTGGTTAAAAACTCAGCAGATTTTCCTCTTCTGACAGGATGGACACAATATGGACAAAAGCCTCATGTATAACTTGAATACCTGTCTCCAGAATTAAGAGAACTCAAAACTCTGCTCCCTGATCTGTTCAGTTCTTTGGCCTTCTTGTTGAAACTGCTGAAGAAAGGGAGCCAATTACTGCTGCCTGCAGTGGTCATTTCCACGTGCTGGTACCTAGCAACTGTACTGCAAGTTCAGCAGCTTGTTTCGTAACTGCAGAAGCAGCTTCCAAAGAGTCTGAAGTATCCCTCTTATGGATCAGGCCAGGAAAACCAACCTGCCATTAATTCAAGAGACGACAGATTCTGTTTTCAAAGCTGCTGTGGTGCCCAAACCCCACTGATTCTGATGGGAAAGTTAATGCAGCATATTCTGCTACTCATTTATGTACTAATATTATGTAATAATACTTATTATTAATGCTACTTAAACTGTCTCTGTACGTCACAAACAACGNCACTGATTCTGATGGGAAAGTTAACGCAGCATATTCTGTTGTCTGCTACTTAAACTGTCTCTGTACTCCACAAACAACAAAAAACAACCTCTGCTACAACTGCAAGCACACAAATCAGCAGGTTGTATTCATGGCACAGCAAAACGGCCACAGGACACCAGCGCAGGTATATGACAACACCTGCTCTCTCAGAGGTAAACAGAGAACAAAGCCTTAAGTAAACTTGTTCCAGATACACCAAACCCCTGCTCTCTGCAGCAAGCACAACCAGTACAGCCTCCTGATAGCCAGCTTCCAAAGTGTGGGTATTTTACCTGAGCTGGACAGCCAAGGACGATGTCAGCCGAGAAATCAAATGAGTCAGCTTTCTGGCCTACAGGCTGTAACTAGAAACAAAGACAAAAGAACCTATTTTTTTAACCATGTCAGCTCATCTTTAATTTGTATAACAATTCTAATTAAAAAAACTCCGACATGCATATACCTTTCAAATCTATATAAAGATGCCTGTATTTACAGACCTAGATTTATAGCCAAGGCTGAAATGCATCTACGTTTCAGAAAGAAAATGGCAACTGCAAAACAAAAGAGCAACTCTAGAAATAAGCTTAAAATGGGAAGTGGAAAGCTACAGTGGATCACAGTTTAAACTCCTGGAGGATTTTGGCAGGCACATGAAGTACCTTGGAATTTTGCCAGAAGGCAAGGTCGTAAACTTTCTTCACTTGCATAAAAGATGTTAAGAGTCCCTCAATTTTTTATAGCTAAGCTGCATGATGGCATCTCCAACAAAAGGCTGTTTATGTGTAGAAGATAATACCAAATCTAATTAGAGGTACTGCTTGATGATTGCAAGCAATCACATCAGCTGTTAAAATCTTACCCCAAAATATATGGAAGTTACTATTCAGGATCCAAGATACTGCCTCTGACTGCTGGGTACTCCTGCACTGCAATGCTAAGCAAAACGGGTTTGCTTAAGCAATCTTTAGTGACTCATTTTTATTGAGCTTAACTCATTTCCAAAAGTAGCAAAACTGAACTGAATTAAAGCCACTTTAACTCCTAATGAGACATTAACAACACATGGATTTAAAACAAACTTCTAGGTAATCCATTTCAAATTGACGGATGCAGTTACAATTCTTTATTTGGTGGTTTCCCATAGCAGCCCAGAGAAACACCATGCTTATTAAATGCTATCCTGCCTTGCATGAAAAGGGATGAAGAAGACTTGAAGCTGCTTAGCTGAAGTCACAAAATGACTCTGATCGTGCACTTGCAGCACCCCTCTCCTCACCACACACTTTAAGACAAGAGATTCCAGGCAGAGAGCAGTGCCAAAGCCAGAGGGTGTTTAACTAGTTAAGGAGAGACAAACACAAGGTCCAGCACTATCCAGGCCTTAATTGCAATGCTTATTACAGAGATCATTTTAATGGTAGTCAGGTCTAAGTGAAGATCTTATTATATGCAGAGCCTGTCACCTTACCACAGCATTCCAGAGGGCCTTGGCAAGCTGAGAATGGCCTTTCTGGCTCGGATGGAAGCAGTCAGGTGCAAAGTAGGAGATATCTGGATTCCCATCCTACAAATAAAAGCACAAAGGGCATCTGAGTGTAGAATAATCCCCATGGTTCCAATTTGGAGTTGCTGAGGCCAAATCAGAACCAGTAAAGAGAGATTCATGATACTTGTTCTCCCTGCTCCATTGCAGAGAGGCTCCTGATTACTTGGCAATACAAACTGTACTTCAGCAGACCCATGAGCTACCAGAAACACTTAGCTGGAGATGATTATGTGCCTCCATGGGCAGATCCACCCAGAAGTAGCAAACCCACCATTTTCAACTCTGGGTACAGTTCCTCTTCAGGTTTTGCAATAGGGATGCATTTCTCTCCTTGGTCCCAGTTGTCATTAGAACTGGAACCACAGGCAACATTATGCTCTGCAGTACCTACTGCACAGCTGTGAGTTTTGAAAGGATCAAGAAGCAAGTGAGTGTTTGATGGAAGGCAGCCAGGCTGACCAGGCACACCAGAGCAGTCTCCTTTCTGAACAAAGCTGTACTTTAATACAGGCACTGGAGGATCTGAAGGCAATGGATTTTGGAAATTTAAATATCTTGGCTGTCACATGAATACCGAGATTAGGGTCACACATGACTGAAACAACTCTTTTGGTCAGAGACGTTCTTCCTCACAACTTGAGCAGGTTTTGCTTCAGTGTGGTTGGGCTTGCTTTTTAGAGGACTAATACTAAAATTTGCATCATATCTTTTGCCATGTTTAGAGACAGAGTTTTCAGTTCAGGAACATCTGAATGTTGTGTGAGATAAGAAATAAAAAGAGCATCCTGAACTTCTTAAAATCTGAACTAATGCTTGTGAGACTACAAAAAAGGTTCAGAAATATTTTGCTTCTTCTGTTTTTATTTCTGTGTTCCCTGCCCTCAGTACCAAAATCCCTAGTGATGACTTTTCATGGGCACCAGCTTCATGCACAAACAAGACAAAAGGCCTGTGAAGTTTTCAGCCACTTTTCCAAATTTGTCTGTTGCACCATCGTGACTTTTCAAAATTTCACCAGCTATTGGGAACATTTTCAGAATCAGACCAGTTCAATTATGCCAGAGCAATCCCTGCTCAGTATTTTGCCCCATCTGCTCTTAGTTCCAGGTGCAACTGAAAACAGTTTCAGCTTCAGGAAAAGTTTGAGTCTTTTCCTAGATTTACAGCTTACTGGAACTTGCCATTCAAGGACCTGAAATATGCATAAACATATACATACGAGCTACATAAAACTACTTCCACGAGATCATAGGTAAACTTCCCTTTCTGTCAGACACAGAAAATTTAGTTATGTGGCATAAAGAGGAGCTAATGCCATAGTCTCCACTGAACAATACAGCTGTGCTGCTTTGAGAAGTGTAACTTAATAACTCTTTTATTAATCATGTTGTATTTTCCGGAAGAAAAATATTTATGTACCTTAAAGAACATACACAAACAAACCTCTTAAATCAGATTTTGACTCATTTTCCAAAAGAGTAATTGATATTGACAGAGTATGTGAAACTAAGAAGTGCTCACTGTCTGAAGAAATCTGTTGTACTATACCGAAAAGCAGCAAGTTCTCATAAGAAAAGCACAGAACAAAGTGAAACTATTTTGCATATAGTCTCTACAGGTAAGATACCCATTCTGAGTCTTTTACATGCAGAAATCACCTTTAGATCGTACCTGATCAAGAGAAATCTCCACGTTTTGGAGGAAAGGCTGGATGACCACTGTGAAATTTTCATGAGTGTCGTATCTGCCAGACTCTATCAGTCTCTGAATGCCAAGCTGCAAGAAACAAAAAACCACCAGCAATACTTCAACAGCATCTCTGCATCATAATTATTTTCTTTGTTTGGGTTTTCTGAAACCCCTGGAATCAAAAGGAAGTTTTACTTGTCAACTTAAATAGCCACAGACATTGGCAAAAGAGGGCTGAGATGTTGCAAAGGGGCTGAGAAGGCTGGAACACAATACTGAAACTGTTTGTCAGGGACAGGATTTTGGTGACTGAACTCCCGCAGATTAACCTCTACTACAAAACATAATTTTTCTGAAGACCTCTGCTGCTAGTTTTGGTCACATGATAGGTTTGGATAGCATCAAATGACCTCCTGCTGAGTTCATAATTTGCGTAAAATACTAACATGATATGTGCTTGGTAATCAAGAGCTCACCTCTACTGGAAATAAAGTAACTGTACCACTCTTGATAGTCATACCTGGTAAGCTTTGGTGGCATCCCTCACCATCGTTAAATTTTCTGAGTTTTCTTCTCCTGTGAGAACACAGCTACACAGATAACTGTGGGGGAGGTTAGAGGAGAAAACAGGAACAGAGAGAGTTAAACATCTGATAATGCAGATGCCACCCTTTGCCACCCAATGCCCTCATGACATGGGAGTAACGGGACATGTACAGTCATGTTTCTGTGAAAACATCTTATTGTCCTTGATACTGTAATTTCAAACCTTAGTTTTATTTTCTGCCTCACATGAATGATACTACTCTAAGTAATTTTGGTTTCACACCCAGATATATCAAAGTAGTGCACACTGCACAGAGAGTAGTTTGTTTTATTAATTACACCCCGGCATCCAAAGGCCCTGCAGACTGGCAGAGGTTTGACACCAGACTCCCCCAGGAACTAGAAAACAGGTCTTTGAAATGTACTGCCTGCTTTACCTCTGAGCTGATACCTTTCCAATCAACAATTCCTTTTGCATTCCCAAGACAGAGAATTTGTCTCTGTCTGAAAGGTCAGCAAAGAATGCAAATTACCCGCTGCACTAAAGCCTCTAAAACAGGAGAAGCCTGTCTACTCTGCAAATACACCATGTTCCCACAAAAAGGTCTGCAAATCCAAATATTTGTGCACTTCAACCCCATCTTGAAGAACCATGTATCAGTAACTTTAACCCTAGCCTTTGAGGTGTACATTATGTACAGGTTTAGATATGGAAAACACTTAGGAGTGTTCTAGGAAAACAGAGCCAAGAGAAGGAAATGCCATCAGGCAGGGTGATGTCAGCACTGCACAAGAAGTCCATAGGTCTGCGCTGCTACCTTTAAACATCAGTTCAAATTATGAGAGAAGCATGGAAAAAAACCACAAATGGGACAAAAGGAAGTCAAGCCTTACTCTGCCAAGTAAGTGGGGCACTGAACTGGAGTGTCCACAAATAATTGCCTCAGAGGGAGGATGTCCACCACATCAACCAGACTCACTAGAGCTTTTGGAACCTGAAAGGTAAGTCAGACTTTAGCTTAGAAGAAACTGGTTACACAGCCCTCAATGCATTTATTTCACCCCAAAATCCAGACATTTGACACACCTTCCCTTTCTCCACCACGGGAAGGATTAAAAAACTAAAAAGAACAAAAAAGCAACAAACTCCCCCAACTCAGCTTTTGATTCTTTTCCCACACCATAGCTCAGTGTTACTATCTATCATTTCAAACTGCATCTCACTACTGCAGATAGACAAGACAAAAGAAAATGTTTTCCTAGAAGCCAACAGCATATGTTTGGTACCAGAACGGAAAAAAAACCCCACAAAATCAAACAAACAGAAGAGTCAGTCACGTCTCAGTGTGAGCTAGAATGCTGGGATAATTTCACAGTACTTGCCTCCTTGTGCAGAATATCAAGAGTTTCTTGAATCCTTTTGATGTAATTCCCAGCTGAGTAGTGATCCTGATAGAAACAGAAGAGATTACTGTCAAATGGAAACACAAGGAATTTAGGTTGGGAGGCTGGAGAATCACATTAATTCACTTCTTTTTCTATCCTACAACACTGTGGTCAGTAGAATGTTCTTGCTTCTTTCTAGAGACTGGGGATTTTAAACATAGCAATTAATCTAAAACATAGGGAGGCTCGGTGAAATTTTGGATTTAAAATAAACCTTGTTGAGTAGCAGCATATTTAACCCAAATCCACTGGGCCCTTCATGTAAAACTGCAGGAAGGAACCCAATCTGAATGCATGCTGAACAGCACAAACCAAGCAGCCATAAGCATGCTCACAGCCAGCTGATAAGCTCTCATAAAATTATGCGAAATCATTGCTTGTCAAGGTCATAGCTATAAATAAGGCTATAAAACTTGGCAGCAGCAGCAAAGATGCCTAGCAAAGCTCCAGCAGAAGCGGCACATTTCTCAAGCACAAGGGGTTACAGGAGAATCGAAAATGCTCATAAGAAGTTAGCATATTAAAGGCAAGAGAATGAGAGCTGGCAGTGAAAGGTGGCCTCTCCCTGCCACCTGCCCACTCAACTCCCATGATCTCCTTATGGCAGCCCTAAAGGCTTCTCCACAATCCAGAGAAGCATAACATTCAAATACAGCTGAGCACTGCAGCAACTTCCCTCGTATATACACCTCACCTGTTCCTAGCACCTCCCTACACTGTGAATTATGGGGTGATGACAATTGTAGGGTTGCACTGCTTTGAACTACCACTACCATTCTTGGATGTCTAAAGAGGCCAAGCTAGCAGCAGAGCAGTTACCACATCAGAGGAGTGAGGCATTTCTTCCCTTCCATGTTTTGCTTAAGGTCAAAAGACAGTAGCCAAAGCAGTGGTTCTTATTCTGGAATAAGCCAGAGAAAACAAAACCATCCTACTCTGTTGCTGGTAACTTTCAATATCAGGGTACTGCCAGCAACAACCCCTGTCAAAACATAGAGCAGCCCATATATAACTCGTGTTATCTCTGTGAAGCCTTTATGGATCCATAGATTTCCCTTGAGGTGTTTCTACACCGACACCACAGTTTCAGATAACCAGTTCCACTACTCACAGGGTCTTTGCAATAGTTGCACAGATCATTGGCTCCGATATGCACTGTTATGAGCTTCCAGTCAGCACTGAAGTCAATTCTCTGGGCAATAAAGAAGAAAGTAACGAGTCTGAATTTCTTTACCTTTGTCATATGTGGATCTGTTGTGTGAAGCAACACCTATTTCTTTTCACCCTGTAAGTTTAAAGGAGTCCCAGACAACTTTACCTGGTCAGTTTTCATAAGTCTCACAAGTTTTCTTGCTTGGGCTGGCAAGTGCCTGGAAAGAAGGAGAACTAGTGAGTAAAAGAAACACCCATATTGAGAGATCAACATTACCACACTTCAGACATCTTAAATCAAGTTGTCAGGTATCAGAAGGGTTGAGTGAGGATGCAGTACAATACTCACTTTTCTGTGATCAAATTACAAGTTCACATCTTGGTGATAAAATCAGCATCAAATCAAACTTGAATACAGATTTTACTCAAGTTCAGTAATTAATCTGGAACCATAAGTTCAGCTCCTATTACAGTGCTTAGCACCTCAAACAGCTGAAAAGTCAGACACGGCAACAGCTGTAACAGCAGGCCTCTGTAGAGCAAGGCTGCTATCAACCCATTCCTTGTAGACTAAAACAAGGGAATCCCCAGTCCCAATATTTAGCTGACCTCTTGAGCAACGTGCCCCTGAAAAACTTAGGTTTCAGAGTTCACTGGGCACACCCTCCTCATTTTTGTAGCCTGCACTCAGAATCAGTACATAACTGTGCACTATGTGAAACAGCTGTGTGCACACAGCTTTTCCAGGGTAATTAAAAATCAAAAAAACCTTCAAGGTTACTCAGACAAGTTAAGATGACAGTCTTCCTGTGTTCCAATACCCAGGTGAGTACTCTTTCTCTTTTTTCTGTACATATATATATATATATCAGTAGATAAGATAGAAAGATAGATAGATAGGTAGATAGATAGATAGATAGATAGATAGATAGATAGAATGCAATGAGTTTTGAGTCACCTAGGCTGAATGCTTCAGCTTTGTTTGACTGCCCTGACATGTTGGTCTTCAAATATGCATAGAGAAGAGAATGGGGTCAGAAAGCATTGACCTTCCAGGCAGGTCTGTGGTTTGGAATGAGCTGCATCTCCCTCCAGGCTCTTGTTAAAGACAGTGGCTGTCTATCATTTCTGAGAGCATATCAGCTGACATCAATAAGCATGACACTTGTTTTGTATGGCAACCAGAGTTTAGCTCTCCTTTGCAATGCTTTGTTTACTGTAGGAAAAATAGAGGTCTCTCACCACCCTGGTCCAGCTGAATACTGATCTAACACTGGCATGGGAGCATCTGCTGAGGAATGAGCCCTGTCATACAACTACTTGTGACACAGACACTGTGCATGTAGTAGTTCTTATCACCATTACCCTTGTCCAATGTCATAACCTACTTATTTATAACCCAAAGCTATCACAAGCCACAAGTGGTCACAGTTTCCTTCTATTCTTACTGTGGAAACACCTAAGCTAGGGCATTGACTTCAATATTGGCACAGAGGAAAACACCACTTATTGATCTGACAGTCCACAACGTATTTGATTTCTCATGTAGTCAGTGAGGTGCTGGTGCGTCCTGAGCCAATGCAGTCAGCAAGATCCAATAACATCTTGAATGAACCAGTGCCAGCAATCATCCATCTTTGAACTGCAGTTTCAACCAAATTTAGATCTTGACCAATGGAAACAGTTTGCTAATGGGAAATACAGATATTCACAGTTCCTGTCACCTGTTTTCTCCTTTCACTCTTAAATTCTTAACCTCCTTTTTTTTTCCACTTGAAATCAGAGATCTCAGCCATGCTCTGTTTCAGCAACATTATTCAGATCTATCCTTAACTCTCTCATGTACTTAAGCACTTTGGCAATGAATGCAGATAGGAACATTTTGCTGAATGAGATCCTCATTACTACATTTTCACTTAGTTCAATAAAGAGCTCTTCAAAGCAGCCATGGAATTCATTTTGAGAAAACCTTACACCTGGTTTCCATAAGCTGGTAAGGCTGCAAAATTAGCTGATTTCAAATATGTCCCAGCACCTCTGGAAAGCACTTTCCAGATTAGCACCATAAAGCAAGACAGACCAGGTAACAATTCTTAAATACCAGCGTTAGCTGGCAGACTTTTTTTGCCCTGTGAATCACTGGAAAATGGACGGTTTTGGCTGATGAAGAATAAATGCTGGATTGCATCATCATGCCAGGGTCAAATACCTAAAGCAGGAGAAATGTTTCCTTGTATTGCAATACGTTCCAGTACTCAACTAGGATAAATTCATCTTCTCAGGTACATCAAGAGCCAAAACATTATAGAATAGAACCCCGAAAGAAGTATCTCAGAGCTCAGGGATAGTAGTTTACAGGACTTCATTTTTGCACAACTTTCTGCAGAGAATCATGAGACAGAGAATCAACAGAAGACAAGCAGAATTCTGGCATGATTGTTGTCTGTGTCTCCTTACTGAATGTTTGCTAAACACGGTTACAAAACAAAGATAGCTCAATTTCATCATGTTTATCCAGTCCAGTCACTTGCACGGGAAGAGAGAAAACTAATTGGTATAGATGAAGTAGACAACATTCATTAGACTGGCATAACTCAACTCATTTAAAACAGCTAACAAATAGCTATATGATAGCAATGCCCTGGTTGCTGCTGATACAAGTTGCCTTAAGTCATAATGGTGACCTAAGAGGTTGTATATCCTGTTTCAAGTCCTCCCACCAAACCAGAAAACCTTTTCAAGGATTTAGCCAATAAAGAATGCAAGACAGGCACCTATCTCATTCTTTCATGCAACAAGCAAAAGCTGGAGGTAATCTGGATATATGCTGCATACAGTAGGTTAATAAATTCTCATTAATGGCTGATGCATATTTCACTGACATCGACAGATACATTCAGTCATCACCAGATAAAAAAGGCCTTCTCTCAGTTCTGGGGGGCTGTAGGATATAGCAGGGGACCTAGCACCTTATTTCTGTCATGAAATCCAAGTATTTACTGAGATTACCAGAATGAGTCAGAAGTTACTCAAGGCCTACAGGAGAGCAATAAAAAAACCTGATAAATCCTAATAATCTTTGCTTAGCTACAGCAAACTCAAACACTTCTCTTGGCTTCTGAACTTCGCTTCCAAGACTCCTTCGGAAAACAAGACGAATTTTTCTTTAAACAAACAAATTAAGGTCTGGGTAATATCAATTCACAATGTCAAATCCAGGCATGGTCTGCCAGATTCTGTGCCCGAACTATGACTGAATTCAAGCAGCCATCTGTTTTGTTAATTAAACAGCACTGACTTTGAGTAAGTATCCAGGGATTTCTAGGATAAGCAATATAGCAAAGCTCAACTCACGCAGCTTCCCAGGTGTGACTAAAAGCAAAGAGCCAAATTCAGATGACTGCAAGACATTACAATCCCTATTATACTGGCAGAACTGGCTGCAACTGCACCAGGTCTGCAATGCACCAAAACCCATGTATGACCATTAATAATTCTCTTTTCTTAAGCTTCCAGAGTCTTTTTTCCCAGCCTCTCTCTTGTTCTCTCCTGTTTGCTTATCCAGAAACCTGAGGCCAGAATTCTGTAAAATTTAATCCTGTTTTACTTCTAGTTTCCCTTTATCAATTCATGACATGTTTAATTTCTAAAAACATTCATGTTCTCAGAGATTTATTGACCGATAAATAGATAAATGAATAGATGTTGGACAGGAAGGGTAGAAACCTCCAAACAGTTTCTGCCAGTTTCTAGTTTGTGGATTTCATAACCAGGACTGTTAGTTTCATTTGAAAGTTCAGCTATGAAATAAGCCCATACATTTAACGTGTTTTGAGCCAATTTTCAACTCTAACTCAACTGGTTTTGCTTGCTCTTCAGAGCAAGTTGTGACAGCACATGAGACAGTTGAAAAGCAATTAGATGAAGCATCCATCACCTACAAATGTAAAACAAAAAGCTACATACTCAGCCTGTGCTCCAGGAACTGCCTGGTTAAGGAATGCGTTGGAATCATTCTCACTCCCAGTACCAGTTGAGTAGCCCACGATAGTAACATTGAACTCTCGAAAGATGTCTGAAAAACAAAGGTGGCAATGAAAGCAAACAGACTCCAGCTGCTCCCTGCCTACAGGGACTAGCACACAACAGCACTGCCAGAGTTTTCTCTCTGACAGCACAGCTGCTGCCACGGCACTAGATGGATTCACCAAGCAGTGGGGAGAGGGGTCAGCAGCTGGCAGTGACTCAGTCAGCAGTGTGCCTGCAGTGCCCTGCACCGGCACCAGCAGATAAGAGGAGCGGAATCGAAAACTACTGTGTGCAGTTCTCTCTCATGCTCTAGTGGTTAAGGCCTAAAGTAAAATTCTCAGTCATACGATGTTGACTTCGTGAAGCGAGCGAGAAGGGTCCTTCAGCCCAGCAGGAGCTGGTTTTCAGCTAAAGGATCTGGGTCTGATTCACTGCTGTGCAAAATCTCATCCTACTGACAAATGTGAAGAACAAAGCCTCAGATGCATGGTTCTGATGAAGTCCCACCATGTTCTCCATAGTAGTTTCCAAAAGGAAGTTGACAGAGTAATTTACAGCTGGGAGTGAACATGGCCACGTTGTAAACTATAAAATCTACTTTAATCTCCAAGACTGAGTTTAACCACATTTTAATGAGGGCTTTATCAAATGTAATAGGACTCAATGAATCAATTAATTGCTTATTCTAATTACATTTCTGTTACATTCTGATTAAAATAATGGTCAACACACAAAAGAACAGTTTACTGGCCCTCTTCAAATGGAAGTTTATTATTACAGCTGATCCAAACTGAAACTTGAGTGGCTTTACATTAGCAATAGACTGAGCTATACGAAGTTGCAGGTTTCAGTGAAGAGAAAGTTAGAATTATTCCCTTCAGGTTACATGTATGAGTAGGCAGCTTTATTTATCAAAGAGGCCTACTCTAAGCAAATAATATTTCTTTTGGAAAAAATTGTGATGGAATATTTATTAAAAGCAAATGTTAAGTACACCATGAGCACGGACATAGCAAGGTTATTTAGAAATTCAAGTAATACTCATCAAAGAGTTCAAAAGGGAGAGGGAAAAGAAAGTAAGGGCATTTCTATCTGGTTCTCAGCTTCATTGACAAAGGCAACTTTTTATTTTTTAATCATAGGATACTGTTTCCTTTAAAGGTAGTTCTTGTTAATTACTCTGAACCAGCTTTGAGATGGTTAGAAGCTACTTAGAAACTCTCTATAAATCCATCAGAAATGAGTCCACTGCATCTCCTCAATCTTGCCATTTATATCTAGCAAAGCATTTACTTACTAGCTAGAGTTGTCACGTTCTCCAATGACTCATCTCCTCCAATACTAAAATGAGGAAGAAAAATCCCAGTCACTCATCTCTTATCTGGACACAGATAATAAACAAAGTGAAAACCTGCCACACAGCATGGGGAAAAGCAAAGGGTTATTAATTTGGTAACTATCATTCTATCAGAATCCACGGAGAGGACAGAAGTGGAAGTGCTACTGGGGAGAACAGGTCAGGTTTCAGTGGCGAAGATGCTTGTCAGAAAGGTTTAATGCTTTTGCAGATGCACAGGGGTATAGGCAATCATTTATCAAGTGGCAGAAAAATGCCTGACATAGCTTCATATTCAAATGGTCAAGCCTTAAGTACTGCAGATTAGAAGGTCAACCTTGAGGCCCATTCCAGCCTCATAAAGCCACTCTAAGGCAACACCAAACACAGACAGCCCTTGAGTGACAAGAGAGCTTCAGCAGTGGCTCCTCACTCTCTTCTCCTGCTTTTTGCACAGGAATATATTTCTCTAACTTTTGTATTGACAGGACATACTGAGGCCACACTCCAGCTTACACAGAGGTATTAGTACAGCACAGAACTGCTTCAGTCAATATCAATAGAGCTACATCATGACAGCAAAACAATTTAGTCTTTTATGACTGTGTGTTGCTATATGTGGCAAAAGTTCTCTGGCCAAACAAACTATTTTCCATGACAGTACAGAAAGTTCAGAAATAGAGAACTTTGAGAAGAAGTCCCAAAACCAACCAGTTCTGACTTGTTTGTTCCAGTGATTCTTCTCCAGTTTTGTAGATTTCCAACCTGACATCCCAACATAAAAATACAAACTGTTGCTGGCAGCCAAAAATGAAAGCATAAATGAGAGATCAGAAAGCTTGCTCAAAATCCACTGCTGAATGTGCTTTCTGTCAAGCTACCCTTAAGACAAATCCTGGATCTTGATACACCTTCAAGAAATGCTAGCCTGAGAAGTAACCTTTTTTTCAACTTTCTGACAGCTGAAAGACCCAAAACACATCTCTTCATCATCTTGGCTGAAGACTTACCTCCAAGACAGTCCCCGGTATTGAGTGGTCATATCCTGGAGAGTATCTGAGGCAATTCCTGAACCAGCCTGGACATTATTTTTCATTTACCAAATGAAATTAAAGCACAATTACTAATGCAATAGTAACTTGTAATACAAATACATAAACAAATGCAATTTACTAATTTAAATAGAATTACATAGTTGTTTTGTTTACTTTTGAATTGAATAGATGTCTTCCAAAGCTTTAAAAGGCATCTGGCTTTTCCCAAACCTTTCTCCTGAAGAACACAAGAATACCTTTCATAACTATTTACAAGCATCATACTGTATATATGACACACAAAATGTATGATGGAGCTGTGCAACAAGGACTTTCTTGCCATGGGTCTAGATGAGCTAAAATAACTCTTTTATGGCTGCATTACTCAGTGGTGATGAAAACATCTCAATCGAACACATAAAACTTTCTGGCTAATGACAGGAAGCACAATATGAGCTCAGCAGAGAAAATAAACATGTATCAGAAAGAAGCACCATAGTACATATAAACATACCAATTTGAAAACCATTGTGCTAAATGGAAAGACTTATAGCAGAACTGGAGCAAGGAGGAAGCACTCTCTACTCTTAACCCGAAGAAAGAGGCAAGCTGGCAACTACATCCCTCCTAAAACACCTCCAGAATTCAGAAGCAGAGTTCCTGCCAGCTGTGATCATATAGTTTCATTCTGAATCTAGGTGCAGGTTAGTACTTCAGTACACTACAAGACCAGGCAGCCTATCTGCTGCTACCTTAGATTAAACCACAATACTACATTTTCTTCTATTTATAAACTTTATTGAAATAACAGAAGATTGGTGTTCAGAATAACTATGCACAGACCAAGTGCAGCTCTGAGACAGCAATAAACCACTGCATGTTCTATGAAAGCAGATTTTATTCCCAGTTCCTACAGACTGTACTTAGAAGCAGAAACACCTGCGGGGCCCTAGATATTACAATACAGCAACCACAACCATATACAGAATATCTTTCATTTGTTAATACTGCAGGTTTGCATCAAAATACTTCCATATATTTCAGTAGCCTCCTGTGTGTAGGAGTTGTAGTAACATGTCTGCCAGAGCGTTGTAAAGGGTTCATGGTTTGTACACACAATGTCTTTGTTGTTAAGGTTCAGATTCAGTCAAACCTATGTTCCAATTACATCTTTCTGTCCAGTGTTTCCTTTGACCTGGCTGTAGAATTTCAGTCTTTGACCAGTATGAAAACATTAGGCAGAAAGGCATAACTGGAATATAGGATGTCTGTGTTTTGAGATATATCCTTCTTGGCAACCAAAGATAATCAGCAGCAGCAAGAACTATATTGTGATCAAGAAATCAGTTAGTAGTTGAAACAGACATAATAAAATGACTGAATATCTTCTGAAATGCACCGAGTCAGAGGGCTCTCACACCATACTTCCTTATCTCATTAATGCTAAAATTATTAAAATGCTATTATCCAACACCTCTTAGTTGCATTCTGCTCCTGAAAGAACCGAGGCTGAAGAACAGGCTCATCAGTCCATTCATATTCAGAAAAAAACTTGAAAAGCACAGTAACCTAAGCCTTGTGCTATGTCCCATTCATTTCAACAGCATCTGATCTCTTCTGGCTCCAATTCAGCAAACTACTTAGGCACCTCTTTAAAGGATTTGCCTGTGTTTTTGCCTGAGTTCAGAAGCACATGAATATGTGCATGGGGGGAACAGAGTGCCAGAAGACTGACACCTTCTTTCTGGATCTGGCTGCTAGATCTATCCATTATCATCCATGAATGAACAGGTCTTTGCTTCTGGGTACAAGAGCTCTTTCCCCTCCACCGGAGCGAGCACATGTTTGTACCTTTACCAAGAGAACAGTAAAAACACCATCTTCTTACCGTCAAAGAATCCCCAAGGGCTGCTACAACTTTTACATCAGCTGGCTTTAGGGAATGCACTGCAAAGGAAAGAGGTACAGTTGAACCAGGTTAGGAAATAGCTATTTTTTTTCTCTACTGTGTATGCGAAATATGCCATTGTGCATTGTGATGCTCTGTCACATGGTTTTTGCAATACCCAAGTGATAAATTAGAAGTTCTTTCCAGCTCATCTCCTGTGATTGCAGCACCAACATGCATATTATTCAGTATTTCAATGGTTAAGGTTGCTACCGAAGTCAGAAGAGCAAGGAGCAAATAACAGTAAGTGGCAAACAATATCCAGCACCAAAGTGAGGGTAAAACATGCAGAATTACACAAAGCAGGAACAGCGCATTGAAGACATAAAACGACTAAGGAGAAGACAACATGAAGTTATTTGAAAAACCAAATACTGCTAAATTCCAGAGGAACATGAATGAAGCTGTATTTCCAGTTTCATTCCATGAGTTTTTGGTAGAACAGCTTATAAGCTATGTCAGCAGTCAAATTTGGATTTTATCACAAGTTATTTTGAAGTTCTCCACTGGTAGTGAGTTCAGTGAAGCTACTTAAGTCAGAATGCTACCTTGCATGACAGTGTGGCATTGTATCTGTTAAGCATCTGCTGAAAAACATGACATCCTTTCTGAGCAGTGTTTTTCACAGTCCAGCAGTCATTTCAGCAAAAATTAACATTCATCTTGAAGGACAGCTGAAGGTAATTCAACCTCTTAACATAAAACAGGCAAGAGTACCTGAAGTTGCAGGAGGGGAGGATGGAGACCTGTCCTCGCATGGCAGCTGGCTTCCATAATTCTAAACAGAAAAAGAAAGCTGAATAGCATTTGACTAGCAAATACAGTCAGTAGTAACTAGGATCTTCCCAGCAGAAGCCAGGTAGATGAACCAGAGCCTCTTTAGCATGTAATTAACTAGACAGGTCTCGGTTGCTCAATTCAATAGTCATATTCAGAATTGCTTGGAACAGCACAGTGTCCTGTGCTGACAACAGTGCTGTCTGAGCACGTGTTCTTACAGGTGTTTCCAGATGCATTTTGTCTAACTCAGGGCATACTTCCCTTCTCTGTGCCATGCACTCAGCCTCCCAAGCCCCTTTGGCCAAAGACTGATTTCCCCTGCGCTGCAGAACATAACTCATTTGGTTACCACACAGGAACACATGCAGCAGAGCAACAGTAGGACGGTGATGTTGACACTTACTGGAGTTTGGTTAGGGTATGTGTAATTACTGTTCTTAAATGTCCTCAGGAACGGCTCAGCCTACAAAACAAAGCAATCTGAATCAATGCAAAGCATCAGAGGAACACGTGGAGATTTCCATTCCCCAAACTTCCATTCTCAGATGTCTGTAGATGATTAGCAGCTTGATGCAAATAAAACCCAGGGATTAAAAAAAAAATAAATAAAAGGCCTTTTTAAAATCTATGTAACAACAGTGTAAATCTGGGCTATCTTTTTATAACAGAAGTTAGAGAATACCCTCAGGACCCTGCTGTGTGTGGTTCATAAGAAGCTTGTGGCCCCACCACAAGGCATCCCCGGTGACTCCTGCAGCGCTATGCTGATTGGTCCCATCATTGCTGTTTCCCCCCACTGAAGCTCTGTCATTCCGTGTGGATACTTGATGGTCTTGATTAAGTAGGCCAAACACCCTTCCCTCATGTTTTGGCCAGCTGTGGTGTGTGACCGTGAGGAAGTTTATTCCTGCTTGCCCTCCATCATCTCCTGGGTGAATGTTCATACTGCTCTTGGTGGCAGTGGCACAAACTGCGTGGGGAAGAGCAGATCACCCTCACAGAGAGAGCTGCAGGCGCTGGGGAAAGGCTCACGCAGACCTGCAGCCACCCCCAGCACCTGCCCATAAACACAGACACCCTTGTAACTTACCTCAGATGGACATTTGAGGACAATCTCATCTTCTAGGGACTGACTATCTGTCTTCTCCCCTACAGGCTCCAGCTGGGGGAAAAAGGGCGGTACACAGAGGAAAAGCAGATGAGTATCAGAGAGCAATGGGTGATGCTGTGCTGCCAGACACTGGAAACCACCTCTGCAGCAAGATAGAGCAAGATACAGCAAGATACAGCAAGATGCAGCAAGATAACTGCAGGGCACTGCACCAGTGCTGGCAGCTGCCTCCATGCACTGTTTCTTTGTGTGCTGAAGAGGCTAATTCCCATACACCTTGAATGGGGCCTGCTGATCAATGTGCCTGGCAGGCATCATCTTCCTGAGGGACAGAGCCTTAACACACCCAGCCTTAACACACTCTGAGATTTACTGATGTGATATGACTGGTTTAACAATTGAGGTGACCTTTCTTCATATGATCACACTTTTCCTTTGTAAACACTATTCAGAAGAGATATGGCTAGCTCCCTGGAGTTTTTTTGTTGCCAAGAGCAGGATGAAGTGAACCAGGAGGGACCACAACACAACCTTTAAAAACCTTACCATGTTGTTCCACAAAGCACGTGCAGCCTGGGAATGAGCCTTTTGGCTGAAGTGGAAACAATCTGGGGCAAAATATGAAGCATCTGGTGACCCCCCCTAGAAAACAAGATAAGTGCTGTCACAGAGGCAGCAAACATACAACAAGCTGTGCATTACGTCTTCTCTTCCAGTGAAATAACCCAGCTGACTTCTAAACAAAGGATCTGCAAAGGCCTCTGAGGCAAACAGAATTAAACCAGGCCAGAGAAAGTTAGTAACTCAGAATGAAGAAGCCTTTTAAAACTCTTTAATATAGTATTCCCAAAGTAATAAGGAATACAGACCACTGTGACTCTGAGTACAGAATACCTGGGCACAGATATCAATTGTGTTCTTTATTTCCCTTGAGATTTACACATTACAGTGCTTTGAAACTTGTGTGTTTTCATACCAAATATCATGTACCAAAGTACTGGAAAGGATTTGATGTATAGG
This sequence comes from Machaerirhynchus nigripectus, assembly GCA_013397975.1. Classification (NCBI taxonomy): domain Eukaryota; kingdom Metazoa; phylum Chordata; class Aves; order Passeriformes; family Dicruridae; genus Machaerirhynchus; species Machaerirhynchus nigripectus. The sequence continues at coordinate 697,384 of VZRQ01001710.1, read as the reverse complement.
GAATGTAGAGCAAGTGTTTCCTAATGAAGACTTTGAACTAAAATATCTACTTCACAGTTGTCCAATTGCAGTGACCAAAATCAAGGTCTTTATTCCTGCTGCCCATTATCTCCACTATTCCATAAACATTTTCTGCAGTTTTGGATGGTAACTGAATATAATAATTACTATGTCAGAAAACTGCTGGCTACATGTACAGCTAAAATTTTGACAAGTCAGTGGCATTGCACCAGGATTTAATGTAGGTGTGGTTTTCTTGTTTTACCTGTGTTTTCGGCATTTCCATGTTAGTCATAAATGGCTGCATAACCACTGTGAAATCATCCTTCGTGTCATACCTTCCACTCTCCACTAACTGGCGGGTTCCCTCCTAAAGAGTCAAGAAGAAGTTGTCATTGTTCCTTCTTCTGTGTTCAGCTCATCAAGTTGTTCCACCCATTTATACCTCACGCAGGGGTTGCCCCTCCCTCCTGCAGAAGCTCAGACATGACCATGGTTTTCAGCTTGTGCCAGGCAGCCAGTGCAGCCGCCTTTCTGAGACACTCATCCTGGGCTTCTTCGCAGAGGGGCAGCCTGGGAATGGCTGCCTGACTGACAAGGACTGGCAGCCTGCTCAGGGATTAGGTTTTCTGTCAAAAAGGTGTCCTTCCAGAACCACTGAAGTGTTTTCGGTTTGGCTGAGGTGCCATGCCTGAAAGCTTGTTTCTGAGTTACCATGTTGTTTGGCTTAACCTGATTTCCAATAACATAACTGATCAAAAAACAGCTGGCTCTCTGACATACTCTACTTCCTGTGGCTCTCTAGCAGTTTTTCTTCTCATCTGTTTTGTTGGTTTAGTGAAACAGAATTGTAAAGATCTTGATCCTACTTTTTAAAATCACAACTAAAAATACATCATTAGAATGAGTGGAAACTGTCCCCCACTTTCAAACTAGCCCATCTGTAGTCCTTAGATCAACAGAAGGATGACATTAAACTTCTAACAAATGCAATGTGCCTTACCTGATACTTTCTGTTAAAGTAGATCAGCTTCTTTAAGTCAGTGGAATTGTCCTTAGGGTTTACGACACAAGGGCACAGAATCCTGTGGGATAAGAGCATGGCACTGAGATTTGCTCTTCTTTTTTCCCTCTGCTCCCAAGATGACAAGCTGCAGGACCTGAGAGGGATGTCTTTGAAAAGCCATTAAATGAGAGCATTACCTCTCACCCCTGATTTTCTGCATAGCCCCAGTTCTTGAGCAGAAACACACTTATTAGGGATAAATTAATGAACAGAAAGTGAAGAAAAGCCTCCATGCAAGCAAAAACCACACTGTGTGCCCATGGCAAGGTTTCAGCAGCAGGAGTAATCTCTGTGAGGAGGGGCCAGGGCTGTCTGTTCTGGACACAGCTCCAGCAAACCAACCACAGGACATGGCTGAGCCTCTCAGCCAAGCTGGTGGTGCCTCTGTGAAAACCTGCTCAAGAAAGGGTGGAAGACACCAGAGAGGGAGGGGAGAGAACAACAGTGGGAGCAAGGAAGAAGTGCTCCACGGCAGAACAGGCACTCCTGGAAGGGACCACAGCCTCTGGATGGGTGTGACTGTAGGACTCGTGCTGGAGCACAGGACAAGAGTGAGCAGGAAGGAGTGGCAGAGAGATATCAGATCCAGACCCCAAGCCATGCCTCACCAAAGTGACTGAGGGTACCCTGGGGCAGTAACAAAGGTGGAGGGAGAGGTGCTCAGAGCAAAGTTTAACCTGAGGAGGAGGGAGGACAGGAGCTTTAACTGTTCAACTTTTTTGTTTTTTCATTTCCCAACACCTGAATCGGTAATTGAATGTTTATGCTCATGGACAACAAATACAAGTCAGTTCCCCAAATCAGGTCTGTTTTGCCTGCAGTGATACTTGGTAAGTGGCTTTCCTGTCTTTATTTTGACCCATGAATTCTCTTGCTCACAAACCTTGTTTTCTCCCCATGCTGCCAAGGTGGGGTGAATGAGCAGCTGTGTGGAGTGCTTGGCTGGGGCCAACCCACCACAAAAACCTGTTCATAAGTACACTTGTGCAACGTGGTTTGCTTCAGCAGAGCTGTGCAAGCAAGTTCTGATTCAAGATGGAATTCCCACAAATTCCTCCTAATCAGCTGAGAGAGTCAGAGGTTACAGGATGTTTCACCGCGAGGCTGGTAGAGCACCAAAGCAGTCACCAGGACTGATGCTGAATTCTCCATCCTTAGAGAGCCATTCTAACCTGAGACATTATAAGATTCTGCGAACTCATGTCGGCCACCTTTATCCCTCCCCTGAAGTTTTGATCTTTCTAGCATGTGGATGTTTTTCTTGGGATGTTCTGTCTTCCTGGGCATGCCTCATCATTGCTTGAGAAATCCAAATAAGAAAAAGGACTCCTTTCACAAATTCTGACCCTATGACCACAGTAAAGCATCCCTGAGAGAGCTCTTAGAGAAATACCTCCTATAGAGATGCAGTGGATACATGTAAAATATACACAGATCCCTACCACGTCCAAACTTGTCTTAATGGAGACCAACTAACAAAAGATTTTACTTCCACAGTACATCTGTATGAAAACAATACAAATCTAAATTGTGTTTTCAGAAGTTTCAGAAATATAATTTAGGCAACATTACTAGAGACACATTCTCTTCAGATTGTTCACTACTCTCAGAAAGAGACGACTTTCAGGTTCTTCTTCCACTCAGTAGAATGGCATTTATTATCCCACACAGGGTCTGCTTATCACCCTGCAAACTTGGCTTGCTGCCAGACAGGCAAATGTTAAATTCAGCATGGCACCTGAAATGATGGGAAAAGGTTACAGCTATTATGAGATAATCTAATCTTAAAGGCTTCGCTAACTATCCTTGTTCAATGATTAGGACCTTGAGATACCTGTGCACTCTAGCCAGTAGCCTTTGTTAAAACAAAATAAATAAAAATAACTACAACTGGCTGTTGGGAGCACCAGCACCGTGAGTTTCCAAACCAATTTTCCACTGGCAGCCATGAGAAAGCCCTTAAATCACAGCAAGAGGGTTGCATCTCTGTCCTTCCTGTAAAACCAGTGGCTGCCTCCATTCACAGGACAAGGTCATTCTTCTCATCTGTCCAGAAAAGCAGAGATTTGCTTTTCTGAAAACAAGCAAGTTCAGCCAGAAGCAACTCAGGGGGACAATGATGGACCCTATCTGAGTCACCAAAAGTCCACCGAGGGTGCAGACCTGCCACCTCAGCAGGGGACTAACACTGACCTGAAAGGATTGTTGAGCCACAAAGCAACAGGTGGCACCATTAAGCATCCAAAACATCTACTTGGGAGACTAATTAGAGATGAAACTAATAATCAGCAACGAGATTACAGAGATTAAAAATTGCAAAAGCAAGAGGGAGAGTTTTAAGTGCGGAAAAGTAAATCTGTAAATGCAACTAGAAAACTTTGTGTCTTCTCTATCTTCACCAAAGAGTGCCCAGCTGAGCTCTTTCTGCTCTTTCTTTTTCTGCTCTTGAACTCACTTGCAGGGTAAGTGAGGAGTCAAAAATGGCACCTTCATTAAGAAGTGGTAACAACAGGGCTCGGGCACATCAACAGCAACAGAGACAGCTTGTTCTAAATGCTATGTTGAAATCAAAATTTAGGTACATGCGCATACACAAAGAAAGATGCTGGTGGTCTGAAATGCTAGAACCTGTCCCCTTTAAGAAAAAACTTCCCAAGAAGACGTTGCAGCCTTCTGTGAACAACAATGAGAGCCGTAACATAAATCATCTGCGAACCTCATAAGCAGTTTCGGGCAGCTATTGTTTTTCGATGCATGCAGTTCCCGGAGGCTTGCTATGGAGAGCAACGTCACCAGGTTCACATATGCCCGTGGAACCTGCCAAGAGAACAAACAAATCCATAGCAAACTCCTGGAGCACAGAGTGCTGGTTTTGTCCCTACGCAGCCACAGCAGACCTTGGTGGCAGCCTGCTGATCCAAGCATTGTGTATTATTTATTAAAGAGGTGCTCGAAGTACTTTCTCAATAATTAATCCCCCACACAAGCAATACTAAATTACAGCCCCTGCCTGCATTGCCTAGTTCTAGTCTAAATGTTGATAGCTGGCCACTTGAAAATGATGGCTTCAAAAAGGTTCAAACAAGTTATAGATCCCAGCAAGACTCAGGCATCTGCTAACTCTTCAAGCACTCTCATCATTCTTACTTTTATGTGGAATATTAGAATCTCTCTCTTAATGACCACAAAAATATACTTATTTGCAGTTTAAAGAACAAGCAAAGCATTTTCTAGTCAATTAGTAATTGACTGTTCTTCCTGAGCCAATGATTTTTCAACTTTGTTATAATATTTTTTCTTGTTATTTGCTCACAGCACATCAGCTAGAACTAAGAACATCCTTATTCCCATGGTAAAAAACTTCTCCAGCCCTTTTGGCTTTCACAAAGATTTTCCTGCAAGCAAACACCTCTGCATACAGTAGTACTCTGCAGATGAAAAAGCAAGGAAATAAATTCTCAATCAATAATCAGTGACTGCTTTGTTAACAGAACAAAATCCCTGCTCCCATATGCTAGAAAAGTTTGATTTACCTCTTTGTGAAGTAAGTCCAAAGCTATTTGTAGGTTGTAAGTGTAGTTTTCAGGAGAATGGTGTACCTGTTAAAGCAAGAGGGTTGAATTTTACTATTAGTTTACTCAGGCAGGAACAGGAATGACTAGCTAGAGTCTCTCATTGTAATGTTCATGTTTCCAGCTCTTGGGTCAAAAGTAACAGAGTCATAGGCAAAACTGTCCTGTTTCTGCTTTTCTTCCTTCCGATCACAGCTATCTCACTGGCAAGAAAAGATCTGGCAGCCACTGGATACCAGTGAGGGTGAAAATTCACAGGGTATTATCAGACATCACAACATCCTCAATCCCCACGATTGCTTGGGCTGGTCTTAAAAGCAAGGCTAACAACTCACTAACAGGGGTCATATATGGGAGAGAACAGTTTGTGTAAAAGCAAGTTTATTTCTGCTGTATGGAATATTAGAACATGTCTCACATATGCTCCTTTCCTGCCACAAATAGTAACTGGCAAAACTTGGGTGTTTATCTGGGAACAAAATCCCTTCATATACTTGTCTTTCAGTGCCAAAATTTCCTTGTTCCATTTTATTGTCTCAAGTAATCCAACATTTATTTTTTCACTTATGGAACTACAACAGTCAAATCAACTTTCTTATGAGAAATGCCTGTCTTATTTTCAGCCTTTTTTTCTCTCTCATTCAATTTCAAGCAGAAGTTCATTGAGAGCCCAATTGCCTACTCTATAGAAGTAGACAGCTCAGCTCCCTTACTCATTTCCTAAGTCACAGCTCACCAAGAAGGCTGTGGCTGGCACTATTTGTACTTGTGCCACACAAAGATCACGGTGATCCTTGGATGCAAACACGCTTTCTCCTTGCCACCCGCCCCAGTCACGTGAACAGGCACCTTGTGTTTGGGTTGCCAGCAGACGGTAGGAATGGTTAATCAATTGCTTTCCTTGTTTTCCTCCTTCCTTGTTCTATAACCATCGTACTGTGCTGCTTTGCTGTTCTTCCTGAGCCAAAATTAATCATGGAGAATGACAAGTGTGTGTTCAACTGCCTGTAGGTAATCCTCATCACTAAGTGAGGAGTCTGCCACAGCCTTTCACCTTGTCTACAGTCACACATATGGAAGGCTAGATACTGTACCTATGTTATATATACACAACATATACATATTACATATAATTGAATTAGCATGAGCTGTGCTTAGAACTTTTCCCATAGCACTGAAAGTATTAAGAGAGTACCAAGTAAGACTTAGGAGTGTGACTGTGCACAAGGAGAGAGGAGTAAAGACCCTTGACCTCTTATCTACAGGAGATAAAGTGACCATGCAACAAAAAGTTACCGTAGTTAACAGCAAAACAAAGTCGCAACAATTATGTAATTTACAGGTGTTCTAAAGGTATCTCTAACATTATCAAAACATTATGCTGAGCCACCTGAAGGTCTCAGTACGGTTACACTGAGGAGCTGCACAATTAACACCTACGTTATTTTGGCCTCACCCACCGAGTTCCGCCCTCTCACCCCCTGCAGTGCATAAAGACCCTATGGCTTGACTGGCCCGGTTCATGCTCCAGGCAGCACGGAACTTACTGGATTCTCGCAGTATTTGCAGAGGTCATTTCCTCCTATGAAAAGCGTTATGAGCTTCCAGTCATCCTGGAAATTTACTCTCTACACAGAGGAGGAGATGGAACAGAAGTTATTAGTTAAAAAAACAAAAGGAGACAGATGCAGGCAATGTACTAAACAAAAATTTCCCATTTCTCAGAGTACATGGCTATGATTCCCTGGGCATCCACAACAAAACCAAGTTTGTAGTCATGACTGAAGATGTGGAAACTGCTATGATCTAAACCAGATTTACAGTATCAGTGGCATCATGGAAAACTATTTGCTTTAGAAAACTATTGCTCAAAATCTATCCGTATGCTTTTCTTAGTAATATCTTGTGTATAGTGACTCCTCCTGCAGTCCTGGAAATACATCTTCATTGCAGAAATTATGGTATGTGTTTTATTGTGTTATAAATAATGCAGCTATCCTGCTGGAAAACCCAGGGGGACAATACATTTCAGTCGTGCTGTGAGACAAACTGCAAAGAACAGTGAGGCAATGTTAACTCTATCTAACAATAGTGGTAAAATATTACAGCATGTTTTGTTTCTGCAAGGATTTTGCAAAGGCAGAGCTAGCTAAATCAAGGTAATTATGCTACACTAAATAAACACCTTCCTAGCTTTGAGGAAAGGGTCAGATACGCTTAGTACCATGTTGTGGATGTTGTGCTCAATATCCTAATGCTTTAATTTCAGTGCAAAACACCAGTAAAAAAAGCACCAATAGTACATCAGCCCCAAGTGGTTTAAAAACATCTTTCTTCAAAGGCAGGAGGCAACATATCCCAGCTCATATACATGCTGTTCAGTAGTGTGGTCTCAAAACGTACAAAATCAAAAAGAGGGGAAAACTTCCTCCTGCACTCAACAAGTGTTTTAAAAAGAGGAGGTAGAAAGGATCCCTTAAATCAAAGATATATGAACTCTATTATGAGCATGCTTTCTAGTCAGAAAGAATTTTACTAGTTAAATAAAAATGTTTATTAGTTAAATAAAAGATATTTCCATTAATTTCTGTTAACATTCTCAGGCCAATAAATTTGACAGACTAGTGCTTAGAAGCCTTGAATGGATTGAATGAAAACCATTCAACCCCTCATTGTTAGTTCCTGTTCCTTTTAATCTCATTTCAGATGCAGCCATCAGATTGAAATCTTGTTTACAAGAAAGTGAACCAAAAAAGGAAGGTACTGCAAATATTTTTGCCAATATGTACGCACCAGAGTATTTACACTAAACAGGCACACAGATATCTTGAAGGCTTTTTGGCTGCTTTCCAGTGGCACAATTGGGAAGCCAAACCATTATAATGTAACTTAGGTCACTGATTGCATAGCACATTTGTCAAATTACAAATAGCAAACATTCAAAGCACAAGCTGAGGTGGGAAATATGCAAGCAATCCTCAACCTAATGTGTATTTTACAGACCATTAATCAAATAATTCCTAATAATAAATGTGCAAGTCAAAAATCAGCTGATGACTAGATGAAAGAAGGGATTAATTTGTTTTTATAGAAAACAAGTCCCTTCCTCACTTCACATGTTCACTCCACGTGATTTGCTACTTGAAAAGCTTGCCCTCAACATCCTAGTATGTATCATTTTTGCTGGAAAAACCACCTGCTTACAAGATAATTAATAGCACCACAGCAAAATCCTCACAGAGAAAATGTTCTTTTATCTTACAGGGTGACACAGGTTGGAAGGGGAAGCATCAGGATTGCATTTACAGCCACTTGCAGTAAAAATGATGAGAAGGTTACAGTTATCTGGGTTTGATAGTAACTATCATATGCTGGCACAAATTCATTTAAGACTAAGCTATAGATTGTTTTGTGCTGACTCACACTCTGCACTGGGAAGTATTACACTGTACCCTGCTGTACCTACAGCTTTGAAGTTTGGCATTCCCTGTTGAGATCTGCTCTTGGTCTGTTAGAAACTAATGATGCCACGTCACTTAATTCTAAAGATATTAATGACATGTTAAACTCACAGTATCAGCCTTCATGAGGTCCACCAGTTTCCTAACCTGCTCAGGAACATCCCTAAAAATAAAAGAAAAATAAAATCATAAAATAAATTAATAAAAATTTAAATAAAGAATCCTGCATAGATAGCAAGGCAAAGAGAAAAGCTGATGAATGGACATCAAAAACCCAAAAATCCCAGAGAAAGTCCAATTTTAATTGAATGGAATATATGATACAGCCAACAAAGGCTGTATTTTGAGACAGTGAGGAAAAAAGGAAAAAGAGAAAATAATTAGCATCCAGCAGGCACTGGGCTACTTTGCAAATGCTGCATAGTTACTCTTTTACAAGCTATATAGAAAATGCACTTTTCTCTTCCCACCATCAGACAGATGCTATCAATAGACATAGCTCTGAAGCATTTGTGCTCATACCACTGTTATTATATGGCCTCAAGGCACTGAAGTAGGTTTTATAAGAGCTGTTAACAGTGGAAAAAAAAACCAAAGTTGAATTGCACTGAAGACAGTGCATAGTGATCTCTAGTTAACTCCCAGCTCTGGCAGACCAGGAATTAAACAACCCACAATTTTCTCAGTCTCTACACAAACTCTTGGTCCCGATGACAAGATGGCTTGAATATACCTCCTATAAAGTGGAGATATCTTTTGTCTGTCTCACAACAGGACAGCTTTCTGAGTAGTGCTTGTAAAATGATGTGGCTTTCTTGGTTGAAAATGCTAGAGAAAGCATTGCTTTTGTTGCTAACTTATTTGACATGGATTAGAAACACTGCAAAGTCCTCATCACATTTCTTGGCCTTCATGCTACAGTTAGGATAAAAAAAGACCTCTGGGTTTGCCTATTAAACTTACTGTGCTCCTGCCAAAATCCAGGGTTTGGGCCTTTTTTTAGTCACAAGAAGTTTTATAGAAAAAAATAAAATTTCTGTTGGAATTAACAGTTTTCCTCTTACCCTGCACGAGCCCCTGTCACAGCTTGATTGAACGCAGCTTTCTTTGAATTCTGTTTTCCAGTGCCAATGGAATACCCTACCAAGGATGGGTTGAACTCACGAAGAATATCTGCAGAAAAAGACAGCACCCTGAAATATTGCTTCTTGCAGCAGGTAACAAATGAGGCAATAAAGATTAGACTTTAGTAAAAGACCATTAAAAAGCTTTAGGAGATAGTTATAAAAAAAATTTTAACCTTTAAGAATAATAAACATGGAGATTCATCACCATACAACCATTTCCCCGCCTTCAAGATCTATGAATTTCATTAATTCAGAGATCTCATGACCTAACATGATCACCTTGGCTAGCAATGCCATTTTGCCTGGTAAGCGAGGGTAGGTAACCATATACTCAGGCAGGAGAACCTCACGCCATCATGCTCTAACTGCAGACAGGTTGGAATCAAATCCTTTAGCCCGATGGTCCCAGATGTATTAACCCCAAAGACCCCAGATTCCCTTCTAGATCTTAGGTTACAAACCAGCCTTACAAGCACTTCAGATCTAAAATGTCCTGACCTTTAAAAAGCATGTAAAATCTGATCGTGTAATGTGATTCTGCTCCTGCCTAAAACAACTTTCCCATACAGTCAAAATCGTTTCTTTAGCCTGTGAGCTAAGATCTTTGATTCACCTATCCCAAACACATTTTAGACAGAGCTATAACCAACAGAAGAATCCTGAAAGAACCAAAACCTAGGAGTTACAAAATACATAGTTAAGTCATGCACAGCATATTACAGCCTGGTTGTTATGCAACTTTTACTCAGCACTGGACATTAAACACAAAGGGATTGCTTGTGTCATGCTACAAATTTTAACCCCTTTCTCCTGTCTCTTTTTATAATAGCAGGTATTCTAATAATAAATAGCACCACATCTTTATCAAATCTACAGAAAAAGTCACTTACTTGCCAGTGTCGTGACTGTGCTTATGTTTTCATTTCCTCCAACACTGTTAGAAAGAAAGAACAGGAAAAAGGTCTTCTGAGGTACGATGGACTCAGCAAGGCAATGGACAAAGGAGGAGAGTGCCCCCTTTTGGGGTTACCGCACATGTACAGAGCACACCCAAACTCTGGGGGCCTGTCCCCAGCAGGTCACAACATCAGAGACACTGTCAGCACCACCAGAACAATCATATTAGAAGCCCTGCACAGTAGCTGTCATTCCAGCTCTTTCACGTGTTTTGGCACACGCTCAAACCTAGCTGAAAGAAATGAGATTTTTTCCAAGGCTGCCACCTTTGCTATTGTTGTACCTATTCAACTATTTATAGCTTCCATTTTTAGTTGACAAATCTAACCACAACAGAAAGTTCTAAAAGCATATATATCAGAGTGATCAGTAAAATCAGCATCTTTGCCTTCCCCTGCCGCTTTCCCCCTCTCCCATTTCACTCAGCTGGAAGAATACTACTAGACTGGTGAAATTCACCATTTTGTCTGTGTGCTCTTTATTCTCTTTCATGCTGAAGAAAATACTAGTATGCTTGTTTCAAAAAAATGTCAATAGATTACTAGTAAAGATCAAAGTATAAAATGTTTTATTTAGAACACCTCTATAGTATCCCTTTAATCTGGAACAAATTTTGAAGTGCTCTAGAACCATCCCTGGAAGTGCTTGAGGCCAAGCTGGATGGGGCTCTGAGCAACCTGGTCTAGTGGAAAGTGTCCCTGCCCTGGACACGGGGTAGGAACCAGATGATCTTTAAGGTCCCTTGCAGCCCAGGCCATTCTATGATTCTGTGAATGTGTTCAAACTTCTTCTTGAGTTTGCAGTGGCTTAGATTGGTAAAAAATGATGAACAGAAGATCAGCTTGACAAGTTTGGGCTGCAGATTAACACATGAATGTGATCGCCTTTCTCCAGAGTCTTTTTGATGTGTCTAACAACATGCTGTGGATGTAAAAGTCTGTATTGACTCATAATTGATAAACTGTTCTCCATGATGTAAGTAGTACTTAAAGGATCAAGGAAAGAGATACTGCATATGAAACAACAGCAGAAAAGACTTTTTGTAGACCACTAATTTTAAATGGACTAATGGGTGACATGGGCCACACTGGGCAAGAGCAGACAGGATACAGAAGGAGAAGGGGCAGAAATGCAGAATGAGCAAGTGATGCAATGGCAATGGAGTCTAGAGGACCCCTTTCCAGGGACTCCTACAACCGTGAGAGTGGAAGAGAACCTCCTAACAAGAACCCCATTTTTCCATGTATCCAGGTCTATTCCAGCCATGCTATATTGTGCTCTAGATAGCCACTAGCTTGAGTATTTTCTTTATCATGAGTAATAGTACAGCCATGTGCCTTCATGCAAAATGTGACATCAAATCCAGTTTCCACAAGCCTCCATTTGCCACAAAAACAACTATAGAGATCAAAACTGAAGCAAATGGATTCTCTCCCACTGGGGGGAAAATTCCTGGGACTCACCTCCAAGAAAGACCTCGGTACTGAGTCAGGACATCCAGAACATCGTGGGGTTTGGATCCCGCCCCATTACCTGCCTGGAAGAAGAAGTTGAGTTCACCTTCAGAAAATAAGCACTGCTACAGTAACTAGTTCTCTGACTGATCCTAGTGAGAATAATTAAAAAGCATATTAATGAAGCAAGCTATGTCATCTTCCCAAAATAGAACAGATCCTTGCTCTCAAGAAGATCAAGGCTGAAGGTATTTTAAATCTGTTTCAGTGAATTACCTTCTTCTATCAACTTTGTGATTAGATCAAGTGGGAAAAAATTACTTGAGAATGTTCAAAATACTCATATAATTCTAAATTTACATAAGGAATAAATAACATAGCAGTGGTCCTGAATTAATTCATTACAATGTTCCTCACATTTAAAAGTTGTACATTGATTTTACATCTTTCCCAGTTTCTCCAAGGAAAAAGACTACAAGGATTTTATGTGATAATTAGCACAGAACACGTAGGAAATGTGTATTATGATATGAGCAGTGAAGCAGTCACCACTGATTGGAGAATCATACCAGTCTAGGGGTAACGAGCTTACATAGTACCAGGAATAGTGTTAAAATAAAATCCTCAAGGTAAGTTACACTTGACACACCTGATGTTCTGTTGCAATTTTAATCATATGTTTAGTTAGTATAAATTACTATGGCTTTATAGGCTTTGGTGTTATCATATATATATCTATCATATTACATAGAAACACAGATATACACAATCAGCTGCAGAACTTTTTCCTTCTCTTCACGCTGCTTACTAATAGCTTTCAGGGCCAATACCTTGGGAGCTGCCAAAAATGAGTAAAGGAAAGCAATTGTTGCAAGTCCTCTCTAGCAGACTAGTTTTGCTGCTGCACAATCTAATCTTACATCTCTTCCTTATGTGGCATTCTTGTGGACTTTAAATGGGAACTGTGCACTCAGATTAGACTCATGATCTGATTACCAATCAGCCAGCCAAGGTGGAGTACGGGGAAAAAAAATGTGAAGAACGTGTTTGGCTCAATAGGGCATAACTGTACGTCCATTTCCCAGGTTAAAAAATCAGAAATTTCATTGGAAATTTTTTAATTGCTAGCTTTATCAATGGCAATCCAGTGATCTTTACTTACTGTGAGTGAATCTCCCAGGGCAGCAATCACCCTAATATCTGCCGGTTTCAAATTATGAACTGAAAAAAAAATAAAGGCAGCATAAGGGAAAGAAAGAAAACTACAAATTGTGATGGTTATTTGAAGTTTTCCTCAGAATAATCATAATAAAGCATTGGAAAGACAGTATTTTTAATATTCATGACAGCACCAGCTCAGAATGACAAAGACTGATAGACATCAAATCAGAAATGATTCTTGGTACTGTAGCTGGACAGTAGCTACAGTGACAAAGGAGGCAGCAAGATTTCAGTCTTGCATTTGCTCTTTCTCAAATTTCTTTTAACTGGTGAAAATGACTGAAAAGCAGGCAGAGCTCTGGTGCCACCACAGAGTGGACATTTAGGATCATGACATCTTCTGAGGAAAGACAAAACCTACCCAAGGACAGAACTCCATATGGGTTTTTGTACCTCAGACTGCATTAACAAGAGCCCCCTACAGTTTTTCCACCCTGGAAGTGACAGACCTGACTGCCTCCTATCTTTTCCGCTGTCACTTCTTCGCTTGTACATGGAAGATGCAGTTCCATAAACTTTCATCACCCTTGAGGTAGTGAACTCGCATCTTGCTATGCAACCACTCACATTGCTCCAAAAAGACTCTTAAAAGCCACAGTTAACAATGTGCATTTCTCCAAAGAAGAGTACCTCTCCTGAGCAAACCCAGTTCTGTTCTCCTTCTGTCATCAAATGAAGCAGCTCTGTGATAAAAAGGGATAGTTCTATACCTGAAACCGGAATGGTGTCAGAGGGAACCCGGTCAGGACAGGGGACATTTGTTCCGTAACTCCTCTCCTGCAAAGACAGACAGGGCAAGACTTCACATCAGTCTCACTATACTCCGGTCATGATAAACCATTTTACATCTCAGAGCACTAGATTAATGAAATCCCCACGTACTTTGTACACAACTACCCAGCTCAGCCTGCCCTCAGAGCGTGCCTTTTGAAGGCAGACACAAGCTCAGCCTGCTCAGAAGCCGTGCGGCCTTACGAGTGCAGCACAACTCTTGCCTACCAGTGGGGCCGGTTGTTCTAGACTCTGTGCCATGCTGTGCTCAGCTGTGCAACATTTGGTGTGCCTATACCCTGAATGTCTTTTGCAAGAAACTGTTTGAACATCCCTGGAACATCCTAACACAAAACCATACCTCTGTCAGCAGGCCATGAGCCTGCTTTGTCCGTATGCAGTGCTGTATGCGCAGCCAGGGATTTGCCCTCCTGGCTCTTTTGGGTTGCAGCCTACTGACAGAAATACCCCCAAGGTCTGCTGTTAGTGAAGGGCTGACCATCAGTGTACCAGAGCAAACCATCACAAACGACTCAAAGATGTGCTTTTGCTCCAAATCTCTCTGCAGAATTCCTTAAGTAGGCTAACTTGTCTAAGGAAAAGATACTTGTATGTCTTGTCCCATTGGTCTGGATTGGGTTTTTAATTCAAAAACCCAACAAAACAACCACAAACATAACACAGTATCACTCCTCACCTCCTTAACACCTCCTACACTACACCTATTTCCAAAAACCAGAGTGGTAGGTACCATTGCCCCATGGAGAGGTCTGTACACACCAGGTAACTAAAAAACCAGATGGCACTATATTAAAATGTGAACAGAAATGCATATTACAACTCCAGTAACGCACAGGCCATTTTGTTTAGATGTGGTCTAGGCACTGTGTTCTGAGACATGAAAATGAACATTATCAGCTCACTCTATACCTGCTTGGGAACACCAAGTTCTGCTCAAAATCAGAGTACTCTGACTTAAAAAACACAGTCATGGGTCTTTTTCTCCATACATCTAATCTGAAACTATCTCACAAAAAAAGAAAAAAAAAAAGGAAAGAAAAAAAATACCCAAAAAATTCATATTCTTCAGTTTTACTATGGCATAAATAAGACGAAACCAGACCCACACACTGGCTGGATCTGATCTAGTTTCTTCCATGGTAGGACAAAACAGCCTCATTTTCACTATCTTCTTATCCCAGGGAAAATAACATTTTTACCCAAATATTTAACATAGGCTCTTACCAGTTAAGGCAAGACTCACTTTAGGCTAGCTGAACACATCTACCTTACTCAAACTCTACAGAGCCCACCCGAAAGGAGAAAATGTGTCATTAAACTGACTATTTAGCCAAGCATGGAAGTAAAAAGTTGGAGCTCTGCATTTCGTTTTCCCAGGCAGCACTGTTTATTTAGGCTACAACCCACCTGCCCCACTCCCTGGAATCCACGCAGTCCATCTGATGCAAACAGTCCTACTGTACCTGAGATGTTTCTTTGGTGTTTGACGTCCTCAGGGAGGATGAGTAGTTACTATTTCTGTATGTAAACAAGTATGGATTTTCCTGCAGAGTGAAGAGAGTATGTTTACCAACGCTAGTGGAAACACAGTCAGCTGACATTAAAGTCTTCTGGCTGTATTTTCCAAGAGAAAAAAATCTTTACAGTATTAATTTTGAATGAACATTGCATTAGTGAAGTAAACCAGGTTAGACTTGAAAGTTAAGCTCTGGTCTGAAGCCCGGTCCTAGGTATGCTCTAGGCACAGCACCACTTTCTGCCTTAAACCTAACACCAAACAAAACATAAAATTCTATTTCTTTGATATTTTAATTGCTGTTCAGAAGCTTTTGGATGCCAGTAGTATTTTATCACTATCAAATTATTGAAGTCAGAGATTAAATGCAAAAGCATTCAAGAACCTGTTCTTTGAACATGAGATGCTTCAATCCTAGCTACTGACAGCTCCAGGGACTAAATTAGTAAAACCTGGCAGCAGAGGCAAATCACAGAAAAGCTAGATTACATAAAATACATGGATTCAATTTTATTGGTGACACATATTTGAATACTGATAATGCACCTCATACCTGCAATTAATAAATTCAGATTAGCTGGATATATTTTGAACCAAAAAAAAATATCTGACAGAGATGATTTAACTAAATTTTGTCAAAAGTTCTTTTCTGCAGAGTTTCATCTGTAGAAAATAAAGACTCTGTGTCAATGAACTTTAGGAACACTCAGTTTTTAACAGTGCAATAACTTGGGCAAGTGCACATTCCCAAGAACTTCAGAAAACAACAACAGTATTTGCAAACTTGGAAATTCTGCAAAGAGTAAATAAAAGTCACAGAATAACAAGGAAGTCCTTTTACCTGAGATGGACACTGGACCTGAGCAATTTTTGTGACACCATAAGGCTGCTTCTGTCCAACTGGCTGCATCTGGAAAGGGAGAGAACAAAAGAATTGTACACATACTGTGTGTGGGAGGGAAGGGAGAGCAGCAGCAATGCAAAGGCTCTAGTGCCTGGAGTTGTCCATCAGGCTCATACACATATCTCTAAAAATACATATTTAAACATTTCTTTTGCTTATGATAAATATTTATCTATGCATAATATGCCATATGTATACCTACAAAAGCAAGGAACTGAAGACAAGTCCTCTCACGTGAGCAGACTGTCTTCCCATCATGACTAAGACTTCCATCCAAATGTTAGTTCGACTTTTGGGAATGCTGACTCTATAAGTGTTGATTGTTCACCCTACCTTTCAGAACTGTTTCATTATCTACACTCTCATACATGTTAGGCAACACCAAAAGGTGCATTCCAACTCCATACAGAGGCTTAATAACATTTACGTTTGTTGGCTGTCTTGAAACAAGATGGAGAGGGGATTATTGCAATGAAAAATTATGGAATTATTCAGAAAATACTGACAGCACAAAGGAGCAAATACCAAAAATAATCATTTCACCTGTTCAGGCAGCTTGCTGAGTGCTAATTAAATTGCAATCACACACAGAGGAACTGGCTGAGGGTTTAGATCCCTCAGTGCATGTCTGCTCAGCTTGGCACCAGTAGCTGCCAGGACCAGCAGCCTACACAAGAAACAGGATGGAAGGGACTGGAAAATACAACAGGAGCAGGGTTGATGTCACCGATACACTCTGGGCAGGAATGCTGTATTCTGTTTTGATTGTTCCATCAATGAACATAATGGGAAAATTCAGAGAAATAGAGAAGAGGCTTACAGAGTTTGTATTCTTTGAGAGAAACATCTGAAGAAACTGTCTGCTTTTTTGAGACAGTGGGGGAAACAAAACAAATTTCCCCAAAATAAGCAAAATAATTAATCTCAGAGAAAAGATACATTGGGATACTTTCCCATCCTCCTAGGATGAAACAAAGTAGCTATTTAATTCCATTCTTAAAAGAAAATATACTTCCAACATAGAATCATCCCACAAAACATGGGATACCTACAACACAGTATTTCTTGACTAGAAATTAAGATCAAACAAGTATTAGATACTTGCATGTGTTGGGAGTTGGGTGACAAGAACAAATTTCTCGAGAAGGCAGTAAGCTCCAGCTGGCTCAGCCACAATGTTCTCCCAGCAAAGACTGACAGCTCCCATGCAGCTCAGCTGCATGGTCCTGGGTCAGGGAATGGGGCACCAGGGCTGTATTGTGGCCACCAAGCCTCCCCTGGATTCCAGCACATCTGTCATGCAGGCTGCTCAGCGTGTGGGTCTGCTCTGGTATTCAGCAGAGTCTGAGGCAGCACAAACCCCTGAACACAGGAGAGGGGCACGGGCAGCCTCCTGCCATGCTCTTCTTGCCTGGGTTTAAGTTTCTCTTTCGGTTGCAGGACAGGGTTGGGTTTTGTTTCTGTTGCACAAAAGAGTGCCAAAGGACAAGAAGCTCTTACTCTTGTGAAGATCTTTACATACATGAATGGAGCTTTGCCCTCAGATATATGTCCAGAGGTAAAATTGATTAATTTTGACAAATGCCTATGATCAGGCTCTCTGTGGTAAACACTGAAGCTGTCCAAGTACACAGCCAACCTCTCTCAGCTCTTCCAATGTCATTTAACTGACTGTTCTCTGCTGTGCTTTGCATATGAATTGCTGCTCCTGGAGAGTTAGAACTGTTCTGGTGAAATATCCAGCCCTGCCTAGGACAAGCCCTCAGGACCTGATGGCTCAGCTCCTTCTCAGCCAGGCTGAAGTGCGGCCCTAAGGCCAATTGCCACTAGATTTTCAAGGCTTTGCCCTTTGGCCAATAAGCAGGTAATTGTTCCAGGAAAAAGACTAGTACCAAGCTTCAAAACAAGGTAAGGACAGCCTGGCAGAGAGCAGAACGGAAACCTCTGAATGCAGTTTCATTCTGCTGTGTTTTCTCCTCCACATGTCACAATCTTTATTTCCTATCAGTTCCCAAGTACTGTGTTATGGGTTAGTTTTTCTTAGGTTTTTAAAGAAGTCAGCAGAAACTGTTGGCTGGATTTCCCAGTAGAACTGGAGTGACCTTTATCAGGTGAGGACACCTGCTAGCACTTTTTATGCTGAACACATCTTTCATACCTGCTTTTACATCATGGCAGAATACAGGCAGACGAGGCAATCACAGGCAGACAAAGAAACAACCCTGAAAGGCCCCTTCAGGATGACTGCCAGATGTACTACGAAAACTCCACTAAATCAAAGAGAAGTAAAGAAAAAAGATGGCAAAACGAGTTGAGGGGAATGTTACCATTCCTGCAGTCTTCCTTCAAGCCAGTGGCAAGGTGTGGTTTTGCCACATTTTGCTCTTCCTCCAGATCACCTAGGCTGTTCCCTCACTAGAGGAATCGCCTCACACTGAGAAAAAACACTGAAATAAAGCAAAGTAGGTATTTGTCTCCTTTATGACAATGTTTTGGTTCTGGTGGCTCCACAGCACGCTCACCACCCAAGTCTGGGTAACTGGTCCTGATGCAGCCAGCCTTAAAAGCACAGCTTCATTTTGCTTACAGTTTTTCATCTCTGCTGTTTCCACAAAACGCTCCTGGCAATCCGAGTGAGAAGAATAGAGTAACATGCCATAGAATGGGTTGCTCAAGGACAGAGCATAAATAAAGGAGGACAAATAAAGTCTGTGCAGAAAAGGTTAGGAGACAGAAAAATGAAACAGAGGGCATGTATTTTATGATGGAAGAGCTGAGGTAGGAACTGTGACATCATCACAAGGAATATCACAGATAAAAGCAAAGGAGATAACTGGACTCAGCGTGGCTGTTCCAAGGTTACCACTGCAACAGCTTATCAATTTTTAACTCTTTGCCTTCTGCTAACTGACTGAAGTCCGACTAACTTTGACTAAAAGATAACGTATTTTATTAAAGTGACTGTACTGTTCTTCTAGATATATCATCTATGGAATTGAAGCCTCTTCCTGCAAATTCTGCTACTTTAAATGATCAGGGCTTTAACAGCATTATTACTGCTTGAATTAGTATAAAAGAAAACAAGAATGGTGTATGCCAATATGTATGAATTTATTTTTAATGTGGTTTATGAAAAGGTGGTTGCAGTATAGACTTTTTTCCTTCATGCTTAGGATAATTTGGACAGACACAGGAATAGCAGGTCCTCTCCAATGAAAATTTTTTTTAACACATGGACTGCAAAACAAGAAAAAAGTCCTTCATATTTCATCTAACTTGATTGGCCACTGACGATTCTTTTTCATTAAGAAAGAGCTTGTATGTGTTATAGGGTTACTAGGAAAAGAAACAGGAAATGTGGAAAGTTTCTAAAAAGAAACAGTAAAATCAACATTTTATCTAAAACAATGGATAAAAGGGCATATCCAAACATACACTAAACAGTAACATCCTGCTTCACTCTGAGTCCAAATCCACGTACCTGCTTTTTTGTCTCATTCATATTGAAAAGCAACTCACATTTCTTCACTTGCCCCTATCATCAGTTTTAAAGTGCAAGCCCCTCCACTCAGTCTCACACACACAAATGCTGCGTGTCAGCAGCTCAAGCCTGCAGTGGGAAACAGACCCCTACAGAACACTGGTCATGGTGTTCAAGGTCGAGTGGGTCAGAAAGTCCACATTTCTTTCAGACAACCTCTCCCACCTAACAGAAGACACCATTTGCTGGCTTTCCTCATTTGCTGGCTTTCCTTGATATGGCATCCAGCTCTTGAGGACATAAATGAGCTCCTCAAGGTTGTCTATCACCTTTTCACTATGAGCAACAGCACCAGAAAGATGATGGTTAAGGAGGAGACAGCAGTATGAGACTCATTAGTAAAGAATGGTGGGGGATACAGGATAGAGGACAGAATAGACAGGAGTATAATTGCTATAATCTCATCTTAGGACAAGCCTCAGTCGTCCTGTGCTGTGCTGTCAAAGAGGTATGATTAGCAAAAAAAGGATCTGTCACAGCTCATTTATTCCAGGAGGCTTCCCAAAGGGCTACTTGAAAACCTTTCTAAAAAGTTTTTGGTAGAAAATAGCAGCCCCTGAACAGAGTGAGATTGGTCTTGGAAGTGTAGGACATTTAGCATTATTCAAGAGCAATCTCCCTGCACAGCTGAAGATAGCAGTCATGGCATAATTCTTATGTTCCTCCTTCCCCTGCCCCTTTGCTACTCAAAGCCTGGCTCGTGCAGGATTGCTACCAGGCATCCGTGCCAAGTTCAGCAAGAAACATTCTCTGTGGTAGCGCTTACCATGTTGTTCCAGAGGCCCACAGCCACAAAAATATAATCTTCCAGAATTTCCACTTGTGTCTTTGATGTGGTAATCAAACCATCCTTGCCCTGAAAGAGAAAGTACTTTGAGCATCACAAAATAACTAAGAATATGGAAAGATGAGATAAAGTCACAAAAGTTCTCAATCTATAAAACAATATTCATATCTGTAAGAAAAAATCAATCTTTGGTATTCTCATTAAGCCGCTTGCCACTGATCCCATTTACTACTGGTGTGTCAAGACAGAAAGATGCTGTTTTTGTAAATGATTGTGGCACATCAACAGGACAAGAAGAGCAGAGCAACAACACAGCATGATCACAATAGTGACATACAGTAGAGCAGGAACACATAGATGTGAACACATTAATGATTTGGAATAAACAACTTCTAGCTAACACATGCATGCAAAGGTTAGAAACATGCAGAATTTGTCTTAATAGAGCAAGCTGAATATTAAATGAAATGTAACTGCTGGAAGAGTTTGGAAGGTTCCACATGGAGGCCTGCAGACCTACCACAAATCATAAGAAACAAAGAATCCACTTATGACATATGATGGTATTCAAAGAAATAATAGAGCAAATTACTGACAGAAAAAGTAATGCCATGAAAGTTAGAAGTCTGCTATTTGCATATGGACCAGCCACCAACAAAAAAACCTGGCAAAAGATGACCCCAGCAGCAACAAGAAGATCTTGCAATATAGCAGATGCTACATTTTCTGGAAGAAAAGTTTCTTCTTCCAGCTCACTTTGTTCTGATACTGAGCTGAGGGGAGCAATGGAATTACCTCAAATTCATGGAACTATTATGATGCTCAGAAACCAGACCATGACTCACTACCAACCTATTTTACAAAAAACCACCTAATGTGTTGGATTTTGATACCTCACTCCAAGTGAGCCATTCTCTAGAAAGTAAGATTCTCCCTCTTCATTGCCAGATCTTAGACAACCTTGACCTTTGAACTTCCCTTTGAAGATCACTTATGACAAAACCATGCCTAACATACTAGGCAATCCCATCTTCACTCCCTACTGGCCATGCCAGAAAAGATTAATTCCCAAGTTCCCATACTCATTGCAAGGAAATAACTGTACTTTCCAACATAGCTTACAAGCACCTTTATCTTTTGTCCCTCTAACCCTTTTAAAATACTTCACATTACCCACTTTTTGCCTTTGTTGTCAAACACATGAGCATAATCAGGGATAAATATGGTGATGACTACAAATATATGGAAAAATCAGCAGCACTGACAGTTTCTAGACACTTGTGACCTTAGGTGCAGAGGTGCCACAGTTTGATTTATCCAGAAGCGTAGCACTCAAAAAACACAGGATCTCTGACTGGTGCTGTTTAAACCAAGTTCCACTCTCAGGACTTCTGTGTCTGAACCTGAGGTGTGCTCTTGCTGTGCCTGACTACCCTTGTCTTCCAGCATTACACAGCCTAGGACAGGAAAGCCTGCTGAATATTGCACTCAGTCTCAGCAGACACAAACCAGAAAGAATGAAGCAGCTTGAGTTTACTCACCAGTCTGAGTAGCAGATTTCTTTCTTGAAGAGAAGGCTGAAGAACAACAGTGAAGTCATCCTTTTGATCAAACCTCTCAGACTCCAGCAGTTTTTCCAAAGTACCCTAAACAGGCAAACATTTAATGAGATAAGTAGGTAGATGTCAGGTAGAGAGTGTAATGTATGTGCAATTCGTTAGGACTTAAAGTAAATTAAAATTACCCCCACCCCTAATAAACCACAGAAATAAAATTACATAATCCAGAACAAAGACAGTAATTCAATGAAATCTTGTTAGACAACAACTGGAAAATCCTTGTAGATACCAGAAAGATGGTTTACCACCATTTTCTTTGAAAGGACGGCAAGCTTAGCCAGGCAATGAAATGTCATGTTTATTGCCACCTTGGCATGTTTAAAAGAAACTCTAGCACAACTGTCTTTGTCTTAACAGAAAGTTTCCCTCTTCTAAATCATGTGGCATTCTCCTGGACAAGATGCATCATTTCTCTGACA
This sequence comes from Machaerirhynchus nigripectus, assembly GCA_013397975.1. Lineage (NCBI taxonomy): Eukaryota > Metazoa > Chordata > Aves > Passeriformes > Dicruridae > Machaerirhynchus > Machaerirhynchus nigripectus. The sequence continues at coordinate 674,948 of VZRQ01001710.1, read as the reverse complement.
GGATATGAAAAATCCAAGGTTGCCAGAAGTTATATAGACATTTAAAACTTCAAGAGGTACTAAGATCACTCAGGTATAGAGAGAACTTATTGTCAATATCCCTGAGGTAAGAAATGGATCAAGATTGCTATGGATATGTGATAGAAAGGCTGTTACTCTACTTCCTCACTGCTATTGCTCCCTTAACTCCTTGCTTCAGGCCAGTCTGGAAAATGAATAAAGATGTCTAGCAATATGAGAGCCAACAACACAGAAGATGCCATACCTGATAGGACCACCTCAGTATGTTATCATCCAATGCGGAGCGTTCGCCAACATAATTGCACTGATTCCTGCCTGGATTGCTGCAGAAAAGAATTAAAAACATGAAAGACATTATGAACTTTTGATAAACTAGGTGGATGGCATGAATTCTTTTAAGCCACTGACAAGCACATGCTAAAGACTAAATTGTTGCATGTGTAGAAAAGGCTACATGGAATACATTAATTTTTTATATAAATATAGAAAGATATATATTCCCATATCCAGAGTTTTGTATCTCTTCTTGATTTGAAAGCCTAGTCAGTTGACAAGTATGCCAGACTTAGATTAGCACAGGATCTCACAAGCTAGCAACATGCTCAAGTCTAAAATAGCAGCTGCACTGGCTTTCAAACATTTCCCTCTCTGTAGTCACACAGGAAAATTGAAAAAACTCAAAAATACTTCCACAGGAACTTTTTCTTTAGCATTTGGCAGGAAGACCTGCATCTAGAAACGTGGATGGAAGCTGCAGAAGGTTATATGTGCTAAAAGATGACTGGCACAGTCAGATTTCTGACCTGCAAGGTGAGATGTATATATTGCATATTTTTGAGGCTAGTTGGAGGACTCTGAGAGTTCCCAAAGCTGTCGACAGGAACAATATAAGATACACAAAAGATTAGTCAGGTTCCAGCAAAGATACACTCGCTTGAAATTTCGTGCATGGACTGGAATCTGAGAAAGTTTCTTTGGGGTTTGCAGATACAAGCAATAAGTATGTGTCAGGATCCTTTTCACAGAGCTCTAGCTAAGCCCATAAAATGAGGGTTTTCTGATTAAGTGCTACTATCACTGCTGGTGAGTGGAAGAAATACGAACTCAGGACCAGAATCTTACCCAAGCCTAACAGAAGAACCACATAAAATACATTAAGAGAGTTACATGCCTAAAAGTAGGGTTCATGCACTCCTTCTAGTGCAGATGCTTCTAGTTAGTAAGAAATTAGTAAAGGAGGGAACTTTAAATCCCCATTATGCCCCAGACTTCAGTGCCTAAAGTTCAGTACTGACATGAGACTGAAAGTGTCAACTACTATTATCCTCTTTGACTCTTGAAATTTCACATTTTGGTATGGATTTATATTTTTCTCCCAAAGCACACTTCATAATGACAACTTAGCAACCAAATGCTGGAGGTCCTTATCTGGGAGAGGATCTGGGCCTGAGGCTGTCTAACAAACAGTGAAGCACAAGACTTGCAAACCTGTGGGACTGTTCAACCAGATAAACACAGCTACGAGAGCATGCTGACAGTAAGAAAGCAAATTGCCTTAAGTACAAAAGGAAACACAAAAATTCCTCAGAGGAAAAATAAAATAGATCAATTTCTTTTTAGCTTTTAAGGCCTTTTATATATGGCACGGCCCATGTTCCTAAACCCATCTTTTCCATATTTCTCACATTTTCCCCCTTCATGTTTGTGCAGGAGAAATAAGCTAGAGTGCCCCATGCAGTTGCTTTTGACAAGGAAAGCTTCTCCACTGCTTGTATTTGTTAAGCACATGGTTACATAGCAGCCAGACCTCTTCCCCCGTTCTATCAGAATGTCTCAGAGGTTGTGTACTTGCAAAGCTTGTGAGACACTTCAGGATGACTATATTAGTACACGTGGTGTCCTATGCCACGAGCACAAAGAAAAAAAAGTTCCTGTGGAGTAAGATGGAGTGTAATCTCACCAGCTGTAAACTACTCCATCATAACTGCTCATGTGCATACTCCTACTCCATACTAAATCTGGACACAGACTACTCACACTTTTGTTACAAAGTACTGAGAAAGACAGATAAATAGATGCAGTTACCATAAGGAACTGGCAGCTTGGATGCTATCTACCCTGCATACCCTAAGCCCAAGTAGTATCTTTCCAATAGCCTAATAATGTCTTTTAAAATCTGTTACTCCTTTTGTGAACATTGATATGTAGAAACTTAAAGTTTTGAGGCACCTACAGAGCTTTTGGCTTGAGAGCTGCAGAACAAAACTATCACTGAACAAAAAACTGGGTGTAGCTAGACCGTGCAGCCTTGTGGCCATCATCTCAGCGCTGGGTCTGGCTGGGATGGAGTTAACTTTCCTCATAGCAGCCCATATGGTGCTGTGTTTTGGATTTGTGGCTAAAACTGTTGATAACAAACCAATGCTTCGGCTCTTGGTGAACAGTGCTTGTACAGCATCGAGGCTTTCTCTTTTTCCCCTCACTCTGACCCAATATTTAAATAGGCTGTCCAATTTGGCAGGATTAAAAGCACTAGCTTCCTAGTAAAAAAGGTATCTTTCAGAGAGAGTATATCAGAAACAAAGCGAAGACTTAAAATCTTTTACATACTTCTGTATTAAGGGCAGAAAAACAGTTCAGAAGATTGTAGCTCAGTCCTAAAAGTCAGTGCATATACACAGCTATTTGTTGAACACCAGCAGGAGACAGTGACGAGAAGTTAAAGAAACCTGTTACCTGGCATTACTGTAATCTTGGCATGTGAGAGAGGCAGTTGTGAACTCAGTGGAATCCACTAGATTTACGAAGGCCTTGGGAACCTGCAGTAATAAAGTAGAAATTATTCATGCTAGATTTGCAATTAAAGATCAGCAAGCAGCAATTATGGTAAATTACATCTACAACTTCACATGTATTACCTCTGGCCTGAGATTCTGCCTACATCAAATCAACGACCTAAGTCTTTGCCAATTCTGTCCTGAACCCTGCTCCTATGCCTGCTATCTAGGATCATCATTTATGAAATACTTGTGACCATGATTTCTTGACTGAGACACAGCAATTCATTTTACATAACCAGAATGGCCACCAGCCAACTAAATTGCACTCAAATGAACTTAGAACTACCATCTTTGTGGTAACAGCAATGCAAAGCTGGGGACGAAACATCCTGTATAACAGCACAAGCACTCATGCAACCCACCACACCTCTCCCCCATGCAGAAAGCAGCTTTTCATTTACATAATGACATACCACTTTTAAAAGTGCACATAAACAGATTCTGGAAATAATAGTGGAGAGAATCTGAAGAGAATGTGTGGGTGGAACTTCCCCCATACACAACACTTGTCGAAGTCAGTTGGAGAAAAACGAGTGGTTATGGCCTGATGCAACCAAACTGTAGCAGGTTTAGAATATGCTGTAGGCCTCCCATGCAGCAAAACAAAATTATTGGAAGATGCTATTGAAATAATTCAGTTAAACAGTTTATAGTCTGCTTTAGTAGTTATCTATCCTCATCTAGTATACTCTTCAATAGTAGACCAAGACAGAGCGCAGAATACTCCCCAGAAACCAGCCTGGATAAGCAGATAATTCTTAGCTCAGCCAGCTAGAAAACCTTTAGAAAGGCTGAGATTTTTAAACGAGCACAAAATGGGAAAGAAGATCTATATGTATTTTAATGGATGTTTTCCCTGGTCTGTAAAAGTCAGCACGAGGTAATTAGCAGCCTGTACACTGCCTAGGTGTTCCACACCAGTAATTAGGTATCAGTTACTTTCACCGACAGCCCTGTTAAACATGACTTTCAGACCTAGACAGATGTACTCCAGTTTTCACAGAAATCATTTTAAAAAACCCAAAGATTGAGCGGTACATTATCTTGTGTTGCAAAACAGAGCAGCTACCCATCCATCCTTTCTGTTTGCATGCATCAGCTTTTTAAAAGCAGAAGTAAAACACTTAGTGAAAACAAACTGAGCCAGTGGGTTGAAGTCAATGAGACTAGTGCTCTAAGACATGTGAAGAGTGATAGAAGCCCTAGTCTAGTAGGGGAGACTGGAAAAATACACAAAGGATTCAGCTATCCAGGGCTGATGAATACATCTTACCTTCTTATACAAAAAATCCAAGACAGATATAAGTTCTTCCAGGTTTTCTGATATGCAGTACTTCTGTAAATGAGACAAAAAATGCCATCAAAACTAGTAGAAAAAACAGTTATCCATTTCCTAAAAGTCACAAACCCCGTGTACTTAGCTGTGTACTGAAGGGTTATTAAGAACCACTCTATTCTAAATTCAGCCTTAGCCAGCAATAAGTAAAAAGCATGGGAACTAGTCTTTTAATTTAGCTGCCTGTAAATAGACAACTTGACATATATTGAAAAAAAGACAGGGATAGGGAAGAAAAGTATATTTGTACTTGAGGGTGGAAAACAGTTGTTCTACTAAGGCATTTCAGACCAGCAATGGCAAATTAAGTACAGATGTTTATAAATACAAAACACAATGCGTGCCCAGAGCTTACACCACTGGATAGAGGCATCCCAACATCCCAGACCTAACTACCCCTTTGGTTCACTGTGGCAGAGAGCACAGTATGGGAAAGTGTCTCAACTACCTGCCCTGGCTGCTAAATCACCCCACAAAGTGCTTACCTGTTGTGTGGAAGCATAGGAGGAACATGGGGTTTCAGCAGTAAAAAACACTGTGATCAGCTTCCAGTCATTCTGGAAGTCCATCATCTGGGAGAAAAAAATAAAGGAATAGGATGATAGGTGATCTATTTGCTATTTTCCTTTCTCACACACAATTTGCTATGGCTTCAAAACCAGTGAGACCAAGCAATAGTCCATGGCCCAAGCCTGACCATCTTGATCCCTTCCATTTGACAAGCCACCCAGCTTTCCCCTAGAGGAGACAGCAAACAGATGGTGAGGCATCAAGTGCTGCAATTAAAGCTGAACACACACCTACAAAAAGCTCAGGATTGAGCCAAAATTGGTGCTGCTGTAGGAGACTCTATTGGAAAAGATGGGCATGGACAGCTTAGCACAAACTGGATGTTGCCACTTTCCATCACTGTTGCAGCTTGCCGACAGGATTACTGTACATGAACTGCTGAGAAGGGGTCACACTAGTGGGACAAAGACTGGAATAAAAAAATCTGAGAGCTAGAGCCCTGCTCAGCTGTGCTATGTTTATTAGGCAATGCTCAACAATCCTGAAGAGCCTTGGTGAGAACCACAAACATGCATGCTAAATCCCTGTAAAGAGGCAGCATCAGAATTGCCTTGGCAATTACATTTTCCCATTATTTCAAGACTATTTTACAAAATAACATGCCTCATGGTTAAGAAAAAAGGAGAAATGAATGCTTAAAGCTCCAAGATGGGACCTAAAAAGCATTCAGCCATGAGTGATAATTCAAGCTCTCACCAGCATCAGCCAAAGCATATCTAGGCCTTTATTGTCCTTTTTGAAAATATGTTCCTAAAAGACCAAAAAGGAACTGAAGAGACAAATACTGAGAATTACTGTTTTGGGTTGGCTTCTCAGAAACACTGGCACAGTTACAGAGTGTAGCTAGCAGAAGTCTCACATCTTCAGCCAACAGAAAGCAAACATATTGGCTTCCCTACCAAGCTCTTCAGCGCTTTAACAAAAGTAAAAAAAGGTGGGATACTTTCGGAACACTTGAAAGGCAGAGAATGGATTCTTATTTACAACAGAAAGACCGAAGTCCGTTAACCTCAAGAAATGGCATTTTCTGTTTTGAAAAGATTTTTGAGCACTGCTTAAATTATTAAACCACTTTTCTGCCTTTTTCTGCTTCAACACCATGCTTTCTGAATTGTCCTGTGCTTTAAACAAACCTGATTCTCTTTCATGAGCTCCACTATTTCTTCAGCTTGATGCAGGAGGTCTCTGAAAAGCAGAAAGGAAGAGAGAAATTATGAAGGCATGGGTAAAGTTAAAGCTTTGGCTGATTTTTACCATTGAATCAAACAACATTTGAGGATTCAGTGGGATTAATCTTTTCTCTCCTAAATGTGTTAAGATTAGACAATTGACTGTGCTACCCAGAGAGCTTTGGGTGATTAGTTCATATTCAGCCATCCGACTTTCAGACATGTGCACTTAGATGAAAACAGCAGCTTAGTAGGCACATCTCAAATTCTATTTGAGCCAAAACCTTCTTTTGGAGCTATAAAGAGACCTGATGTTAACTCAGGTAATCCAGACCCCAAAGATGGCCTTTGTTCCTCCTGACTGCAAGAGGTGCCGATTGAGCCACAACGGCACCCTCTGCCAGTACTGAGCATATTCTGTGCCCAGTGAAGCTCTCCAGCATCAAAGACTTCCATCCTTCCCCCTGCCAGCTGTACAGCAGCAGCCCAGCCAGAGGCCCCTCAGACTCACCTGGCTTGAGTGTCTGGTGTCGCTCCCGCAGTGCCAGGCGGAGGGGACAGATGCAGGACCGAGGGGTTGAAGGTGCTAATGAGAGCTGAGTGACACACACAAGGTTAGGCCATTTCTGCATCCGACAGACTGCTACTCTGCTGATTCATTAAACACAACGAAACTAAAACAGCCAGGACGTGTAAAGTCTGAGGATCTCCTGGCCAGCATGAGAGGTATGTCCAAGCTCCTCTGCAGCTGTTTTTCTTCCTTTTGTTCCTCACAGACTCAGGTCAAAAACCTCCATCCCCATCTCATGTCAGCCACAACTAGTGTAGGTGGGCTTAAATAGAGGTAGCTGTAGAAATGAAGCTACTGGAAGGACTACCCAGGGAGACTCATGAAACACCAACAAGTTGCCATGTTTTAAACCCCTTTTACAGGGAAATGGACATGACACCAAGGAGTTAAGATACTAGGAAGATGATTTGGAGGGCAGGACCCTGGAGCTGTATTTTACACAGCATTTCAGTGGGCATGAAAGTTTTACTTGCAATGCTCTGTAAGCAAATAAAGGCTGCCTTCAAAGACAGCCAATAGACAATGAATTCACAGATGTGGCATGTGTGTGGCAGCCCCAGCATAAATCCTAAGCACATGGCAGTTCTGGGCAGGCAAACCCACACAAGATTTCACCCAGCCAGCATGGGCCACAAGCACACACCAGCAGAGACTGTGTAGCAGGTGGAAATAACAGGCCAAAAAACCCTGTCGGGCATTTAAGAACCTTGCAGCAGTTTCACCCCCCTTCTTCACTGCTGTTTGTCTACCCAGACAGTCTCTTTAAAGCCAGCACAGATAACCCAAGCTGGCTGTACTCATGTCCCCAGGTACACCACCCCTCAGGCTTCCCTTACACCCCTGCAGTGTGCCTGTGCTGCACCTGCTCTGCAGCCCAGCAGAGCCCTGGAGCTCCTGCCAGCAAGCTGTTAAATTAATTTACTGAAGTTTTAGTGTGACAGCAAGACGCACCTGCTAAAGTTGCCACGTTTACTTCAAGGAAGTTCTTTCTTGTGCTATAGAAAGGGAAGAGAAAACAGGAAGTTCCTGTTATTCCATTTCTCAAAGAAAAATTATATTACAGCACAGCCTCAATTTCTTATTAGTTATGCTCCAACTCAGAGTGTAAATTCATGGCAGCTGCTGCAAGCAAGAATGAGGCCTTTCTTTCCCCAAAACTGTTATGTCATCAGCTACTGCTGAGTAAGAACATAGTTTCACATCTCAAATTTTTCTGTCTCTGTACCCTCTGCATGTTGCAGCACTTGTGCTTGCTTATACACAGGTGTAAGTGATGCAGGGGCCTCTCCGTGTATACCCACACAAAGGTGGACTCAGATGTTTATGCAACCATTAAAGAAACTTAGCCTTTAAAAGTTTATCTGTGCAGTGCTAAATCCTCATCTGGAATGCTATGACTCAAAAGATCTGCACAGACTTGCAGCTGCAAGGTTTGGCCATATGTTCACTCACTGACTTAGATCTGCTAAAGGGGCATGGAAGAAGGAAATGGGGTAAAGCTTATCCATTGAAGCACTGGGAATCAGCCAAGCAGAGGACAGGGTATCTGGACTACTCAGTTCTTTCCTAGCTCTGACAAATCCCCGATTTCTGGTCTCTAACTAGTGAATTATGATATTTACTACCTAGGATTTATCATGCAGCAATGATTCTTAATCAAGGGTATTGCAACCCTAAGGTAATTCTATATTCTGCATAAGTTAAAAAAAATTCTGTTACCAAAGGACAGGGAAAGTTACAGTGTCTTAAAATCCTTTCTATTTTGCATAAGCTTTCTCCTCCTCTCTATAAAACAATAAAAAAATTGCTTGGGCATAATTCCTGCACTGTGATAGTATAGAGATTAGAATAATGAAACTTATAAAAGCTAACTATTATTTGTTACCTTTGGAGTAAATCCTCACCAGATTCTGGTGTCTGTGAACAAAGAAGCAATAAGAATAATATTAAGCAAAGTGTAAACTAGACCTACATATGTTGTTCCCCTACCGTATTCCACTCCTGTTAGAGACAGTATTGTTTTCTACACATCCTTCTCTATTGTGTTGTAATCACTCACAGATTTAAGTTATTTTCCAGAACTTCCCTATTATAGTCTGTTATAGTTCCTATAGTCTACATATAGTTCCCTATATGTATTTTCATAGTCTGGTAATCCTTTCTTAGTTACTGCTTTCATTAATTATGTTTTTACATATGGTGTAAAATAAAATTTGACTACTTGAAATCAAACTCCATAAAATGAAATGCTGTACTAGACCAGCTTTCTCTGAATCTACTCCTACTCCTTTCCAACAAGGGATATGACCTGAAGTCATTTAGATAATGTACATAGATGGCACTCGGACAGAAGGGTGTCTGGTAAAAAGAAACAACATCAGTAGAGGAACTTCACTGATTTCAGAGAGTTTGAAGAGAAGACAGTGACAGAGATGTTTGCTCTAGGTAAGCAAATATTCCTTAAAAGAAGATAATTTACATGTTTTTGTATGACACCCCCACAAGCAACAAAGACACAAAGAACAATTCCTCTAAAGGACCATGCATCTGATATGGGTGAGGTACCGTTTCATTCAGGACAATACATTTTTTCAAAAGAGAGAGGTACTCACAAGGAGTCCAGAAGTGCTGATTTTCTAAAGGAAAAGTATGATGTCTTGATGGATACCATCTCAAATTTGAAAGTTGTTTTGTAATCAGGGAGACTCTACCCCATTTTTCACAGTTACAGCTTCTCCAATGGCTATCAATTTTTGCTCTAGAAGCATTTCTACACTTCCTCAAAGCTTGAGAATTGTGGTTAAATGCTTTTAATTGGGCCTCAAATCTATTTCAGATATCCACTTCCAACTATTAAGACAAATAAAGATCATCCAAATCTGACTATATTATTACAGGCAGGAGAACTTTAACCACTGATCTATATACCAGAAGCATATCTTTGTGATCCTTGTAGATCTCCTGCCTTCCAGGTAGGAAACCAGTCTCTACAGAAAACACTTGATGAGGTGGAAAATCTACTGCATTTCTCAATAATTCGTACTTGTTCCAGTTTGAGTTTTCCCAACATCTTCTTCCAGTTATTCAATCTGTTATGCTCATTGTTAGGAAAATCCATGCACTCTAATCAAATATCACGGTTCTCTACAAGAGCACTGTGATCACATTTCCTCCTGCACGAAGTCAGCTGGCTATTTTTAGATTCAGGGTATACTGGAACACTGAACAGCAGGTATTTCCAGTCATTTTCTCACCAGAAGTCTTTGATGCTTGTGGAAAGATTCAAGTCCTGAACACCCTGAGACCCCAAACTACATCATAAGCTGACTTCATCATCACAACGGAGGAAATGGGCCACGTTCAGCACATTTCCCACTTGTACTTACCCTTTGCAAACTTCCTATTGCAGTGACTGCTTTAATGTCAGCTGGCCTTAGAGCGTGAACTGCAGAAAAGCAGTGCTGTTCAGGTTACAAAAAACCCCAAAACAGTAACCCTAAAAGAAAGTTACATTCACCAGGATATTAAAACCTAACAAAGTCGGCTAAAACGTAAGAAGTCTATACTGATTGCTTTGATTGGAGGTTTTAAATTAGTCAGAAAGGATGAGAAACTTTACTCAGGGGTTTGGTAAATACTTTGGGTGTTTAGAGGCACTGATATGCTCAACTATCAAGCAAGAAAAAAATCAAAAAACACTTCTGGGAATGATTGAAGTAATAGTGGTATCCCCAATTACCAGCTGAAGAAACAAAGGTAGAAAAGTAATCATGAGTGGAACAAAAAACTAAGGAGTTTACAGAGCCTAGCTCCACTTCAGTCAATCCCATACATATGCATCCCTGCAAACATCTGATTTCTGCCACAGCCCATTCTCAAATAATTTTGGGAGGGAAAGCCTCTGCAGAGACAATATCAAACACAAACCTGAAGATGAAGGGGTCTCAGGGAACACCGTCTGCTCACATGAAAACTGCAAGCTTCTTAGAGCCTTTGACATAAACAAATAAATATGGTTGATTGCTTAGATCTAACAAGGAAATTTGTGGAATGAGGGGTCCTACGGGCTCCATTCTCACACAGGACAAGACTTTACTCATGTAAACAATTTCAAAGAACAATTACACTTCTGTTAGAAATATATGGGAACACAGATCTGGACAGCTGTGTTTTCAATTAACTCTTCCAGAACTTGATGTTTTCTACTCAGTTTTCTTACAGATTGCCACAGAACTGGGCCTGAGCAAATGGTGAAATGTGCTGAATACATTCTGTTACATCCATTGCTGCAGTGACTGCTTAATCTGCAAGAGGTCGTAAGGACAGCTACTGCAGGCATCTCTGCGTGCCAAGGGGCACCTGACTGACACAACAAAAAGTTACATCTCCAATATGTAACAGGAAAGGCAGAATGAACCAATTCTGACTCCTTAGCAACACCTGGCCAGGTGATCAGAGAAGGCAAGGATGTGAGTGATGTCATTCACTCAGCAGGAGAGACGGCTCAATACCAGTAGGAACATTGTCTAATGCCATCCTATATCCTTATGGTAGGCACAGCCCAACACTGAGCGCTTTAAAGGGACACGAAAGGCAATCCTCGCCTCCCCGGGTGACTTGGCAAGGAGCTCCCTCATCGCAGTGACCATGAGTGGCTGGCTGACCATCACCAGTACCTGGAGGTGAAATCTGTGTAGTGACAAGGGCCACCACGGTCCACACACACTCCCTAGTGACCAGCTGGAGGGCTTTAATGGTGCAGACACTTTGCACTGTTGTAAAGCAAAGAAGAGTTCAATCCTGTGTTTCTAAAAGAACAACAGAGCATCTAGGAACAAGTGCTAACCACAAACGACCTATGAACGGGAAATGCAACCTAATAACAAACACTGCTCAGAGAAAACCTAATTTCCTGATTACGTTCTGTAATCTTGCAGCTGCACTACCACATTGCCGACTCATTGGCTTTGCGTTTCTTTGCAGAAGCAGTTTAGAACAAAAAGCTGTATTCTTTCTACTGCTTGCCTCAGAGGAAGCAACAGCCTGATAGGTAATGATAGGCATTGAAAACAGGAAAAAAAAGAAAGCTGTACTCATACTTTACCTCTAGTTCCCCATATTCTTCCAGATGATCTGCATTACCTTAAAAACATTAAAGAAATGGTTACGCTATGTTTTTTTTACCTTAGGAAAAAAAGGCTTCATAAGACTCAATATACCTAAAAGCACAGAATCTGGAGAGGAGGCGCCTTTCTCATCTGCCATACTTTCCAAAGATGAGCCTCATCCCAAAAACCAAACATATTTTCTTTGGTTTTGCTATATTAGAACAAGCTTTTAGTTATTACAAGCAGGTGAGATCTGTTGAAATAAGTGAAATGTGATGAATTTATAGGAACAGGTGATGAACTGCTTGTGGATCCCCTCAAACAACCCTATTCTCCACAGGCCTTCTCTACCTGTTTTCCTCTCCAGCACATTTCATATACTGCTGTCTTATTCTCTCCAAATTTAGAGTAATTTGAACATGTACAAGGTGAAACTCCTTAGAAAGGAGCAATTCACATTAATCTACATCTTCCACAGTCAGGGAGCAGCATGACACTGTTGTGAGTTTGCCATAGTGATACAGAAACAGCTGCAATTTCTTCTCTTAGTAGAGTGTTGGCAGACAAAATAGCCTGGGGAGCCAGGAGTCAGGCCTGTAGTCGCTTCCTGTTAAGGAAACGTTAGTCTCTTTCCTTGAGCATACACCTAGATTTATACAAATACATTTTGGTTTATTCTAAAATTTCCACAAAGATAGCCACAAAGCCTAGGTCAGCTGAACTTCAAAGCACGCTCTCAGCTGTTCTTGCTTGCCACATCAAAGCCATCGGCATCCAGCAAGTCTTATACAGGACTAGAATAATTGTCCTTTAACAGTCAGGTGCTATTTTTGGAATATTTAGCCCTGCTGAGTACTTCTGGCTTGTATACCTCTCTTTCCGTGTCAGTGACAGAGCAAGAGCTGAGCCAGCTCAGCCCAGCAGGTGAGACATCCTTGGGCGTAGGGCAGCCAGCGGTGCTCATGCTGCAAGGAGATGTGCCTGGCACGAGCAGGGGGCACTGGGCAGCCTCTGGGGACATGGGCTCCTGTGCACACAGGTCAGTGCTGTGACACAAAGCCTCTACTGCTCCCCACAACCACCTCAGCCTGTCACCTGTGCCACTCTACATGACCATATTCAATAACTGTCAGCAACTTCCATACATGGTGTTTTCCCCTACTCGGGTTTTGGCCATGAGCTCCTTGAAAATTTGTATTATTTTTACAGAAGGTTGGGACAGTTTCCTGCCTGTGGTGTGACATAATTTTAAAATTTCTGCCTGTTTAATCTGTGGTTTTTGATGATGCTTTACTCAGGGCAATAACTCCAGCTCTGTAGGTTCCTGGAGGCACAAGCAATGAGGGATTTGTCTGCATCACAAAAATCTACTGCAGAAACTCAGTATCTGAGAATTTTAACACTAATTTCAACTATATTTGAGAACAGTTCCTTAGGTTACATTGAGAGAGAAAAAGGATCCAATCCCAGTTTCCAGGATTCAGGGAGTGGAGGAACAGTTTTAAGACTGAAAGTCTATCTAGTCTGAGATTTTGCCTCTGACAATATCCAAATGCAGATGCTTAGGCAAAGAATAAGGAAAATACAATTATACTTCCATGTTCTACCCCCCCAGCTATCTGTACTGTTGTGCTCCCTGAGCAAGCAATTACTTAATATTGAAGAAATCCCTGACATCTTTCTTCCATGGATTTCCCTATTTGCTTTACTAATACTTTCACACTTTTGGCTTCCCCCAAGTCCTGCAGCAAAGGGGGCTTCATCATTTAATTGCATGTTGAATAAAAGGACTACTCATTTGTTAATAACTTGATTGTTTCCTTGTTGCTCTTGTAAAGACTAGTCATTCCTTTGTTTCTGCAAATTTTTTCATTTTGCATGTGCCTGTATGTCTTTATCATATACCTATCCCTTCTTTTTCCAGGCTGAAGAGTCAGTTTCTTTGATCTCATGTTGAAGTTGTTTCATAAGTCTGACCACTCTCCCCCTTCATCCTCCTCCTAGGTTTTACCACATCTTTTTTGAGGTGAGAAATCCAGATGACAGTCAAGATGCAGGTGAACTGTGGTCCTGTACACAGTAGCAGCAACCAACTAGTGGTTTTTATGCTGTTCTCTCACTAACTCCTGAGTTAATTTTTGTCTGACTATCACTAGCACTGATATCTTCAGACAGTTGTGTTCTGGGGTCAAGCAGTATCTGTTAAGAGTTCACCATAGCGTACACATAGATGAGAGTAATATATAAGGGGAAAACTTAGTCTAAGTTTCATTCTGGACATCCTGAACAGTTTGGCATCAGCGAGTTAGAATCCACCCTTATCCAGATCACTTCTGAACACATGCAGAGCCCACATCCCAACACATCAATGTGAGCATCACAGTTAATGAAATGGACATGTTCATATTTCTGCTTGGCTCACTCCCTTGGGTGGATATCACCTAATCCTGGCAGTTCTTTTATATTTGTCATCAGTTTGTTCAAGGCTTTGGTCATTACTCTTGTCCCCTGTGCTGAAAGGCTTGGAGTGCAAGGCCTTTTTTAAGCTGTTATGCAAGGACACCAAAGAAAAAAGAATTTGTCAGGTCTCAGCCTTCTTTTATACATCAGTCAGTCCTAGAGACTCCATGTTTCAGAAGAACTTGAAAAAAGATGTATTGTTTTTCACTCCTTCAATAATGATACATTGTTTCTCTTCAGATTAATTTTTGGCTTGGCTGATTAAACTTTAGCCTCTTCAGTTTTTTAGTTTGTTTTAGATTTACACTTTCCATAGGATGACTTTTTAAACTCCTGCTACTCCCTTACTCTACCACGGAACAATTCTAACTTGTATTTTCAATTTCCTTGACATAAAAAAATAATTATTTCTCAGACGATTTTCCCAAAATTTGGGAGAAAGATTCTAACTCCTTCCTCCCTTGCTCTTAATCTGTTTCAACAAACAATTCTTATACAGCCTGCTATCCATCAGCATCTTTTGTCCTGGATAAAGTTTCCAGAGGAACCGCTGCCACCGTGCATATTTTTCCCTAAATTAAAAAGCTCAGATGTGATAATTTCTTCTGATTACCTTAGGAGCCAAAACCTCCTAACAGTTTATTATTTATCAGAGCACCTTAAAACCCTCTGAAGATACTGATCATCCAAGCCTACTGCTAAGGTAAAGCACTACTCCTAGTTATCATTACTTTCTTACAGGCAGAGAGCTGAAGCACAAAGCCCATAAAGCCAACACATACACAGCATTTCCAGTCTTGAGCACCTACAAAATTGTCACTGGCACCAAACACGGACTTAAGAGGCGCAGTATAGGGAACAAGGGCTCTCCCCTACCCTGAATATTACAGAAATCTGAACAATACCTCGAATGCCAGGATGATGATTAACCATTCACATAATCTTCCATCATTGAGAGGAAGATGATCAAAGTTATGAATTCAGAGAAAACCTCTGTTCCATGCTTGAATTTCTGCACCATTTTGGCAGAGATCTCACTGTTAGTCTAATTGTTTGGTGATGGTTCTCTCACCAGAAAGCTTTAGTGCCTAAGACAGTCTATCCCCAGAAGAGTGCAAACCAATGCAGAAATCTTTATCAAAAAGTGATCAAACATGCACAAAACTGCATTTAAGATCACAGTTTTACTCACATATTTCTTCATCCTGCTTCTAAAACTCCTGTTATACACCCACCTTGCAACAAGTAAAAATAGAGGTTCCCAAATACTGTGCAATGCAAATTTTCAAAGGGCCTTTCAAAACTTACCTTCTGAGGACAGCAACCAAAGGAACAGCACACCTAACAATAGCTTCATGGTAACCACCTCTACGAATTGATAATCCTGGAGTGCTCTGTGTTAGATGTTAAGGCTGAGAAGAAATAAATTCTCTTCCTTTTTCTCCTTTATATCTTAAAAGCTGATAACTCAGCAGCCATAAAACTTACTAGCTTCTACCTTTGGAAAGCAAAGTGACGATGTTATCTCATTTCATTGCCCATCCAAGGGTCAAAGAAGGGGCACAGCTTCTTTCACTTGCTCAGAGAAAGTTGGCCATTTTTCAGGGGAGTTCTCAGCAAATCTAAGGACCAAGATCACATGAGTCAGCTTCCAGCAGGGTCAAGGCTCTTCCAGGCAATACATAACACATTAGCTTGGCATTAGCCTGCCTCTGCCAGGCAGAGAAGGAGCCTCTGCTCTTAAGGCAACAAGGTCAACTGAACCCTATGTAGCAGCCCACACCCACCCAAAGAGGAAGGTTGTGCTCTTCCTTTTGTCTCCTTCCCTACCTGCCTCCTTCTTTGCCTTCAACCAGACTCATGCTGTGCCTGTTTCTCTTCCACTAGTTCCTCTTCTGGCAGATTTTCCTTCGCTGGGTTATGCCTCGCCAGTATTTGCCAAGACAGAGAGTGTCAGACAAGCAGGATCAGTAACTCTGCCCTCTCACTGCACAGGTCTCCAAACCCCTCACTGTGACACTCTTACAGCAGCACGGTCACTTCTGCAGAGTCAAAGAGCGTGCAGAAATGCCAGCTAGACTGTGATACAACACTGCCCAGTGAGACTGCCACTATGCCTCAATTACAGTGTCAGGGTCAAACCTCTGAGGAGCAGCCTGCTGTCCTCACACAAAACAGGAGAGTGACCTTTCCCTCTTCCAAGCCCACTGACACCCAGAGAGAGCTCCTACATGAATAATGGGAGTCTGCTTAAATAAATAGCTTTAAATGCTTGAATAAGCCACTAACACACCCAACTCAGGCAGTCTAACTCATCCTTCAAAGAGGTTTTTGTTTATTTTGCTTTTCTGTTGTTTCATGACAGAAATTTGACATTCTTTGAAGGAACATGTTGGAGGTAGATCTTGTGCTCATTTCACTTTTCGAAAACCAGGAATGCAGTATAAATTCTGGACATGAACAGCTATTGTTCAGAGCAACCTGGAAGGAAGAATGTACACAGACAGGGAAAAGACTTCCTCCACCCCCTGAGTCTCCACTATCAACTCAGCAAAAACATACCAGCACAATGGGCTTCTCACCTCAGACACAGCTGCACGTTCAAGCCTGAGAGGGATGAGCTCATTCTGCTTGGGGATCTCACACCTGAAACACAGTTTGACACCCAAACTCCTTTGACCAGTAAGGTAAGGAAAAGATAAAGGCTTACTCACTGTCAGGGCACAGCCCCACACCAGCAAGCCCTGCCGGGGCTGAGCTGCAGTGGGACCCCCAAGCACGTGGTCAGAATGAGGCAGGTTCAGGCGAGGCTGCTCAGGGCCCTTAGCATGTCTCAGTCAAGGTGGCACTGCACAGTCTCAGCACGGATAGGAGCTAGCTTTAGGGGGTTTCGTCATTACATACAAGGGTTTGTGGCTGCTTCACTCCTCAAGGGAAAGCTCTCACTATCAAAATTCTGAGAAACAGACTTCTTGAAGAGCTGGAAGTGTTTAAAATCCCAGAAAGTCTCTTCCTCATCATATACGGAGCAAAACATGAAAAGGAAGGTAGCATTAACTCACTCGTTTGCCATAAACCACAGATCCAAGAGTAAGTTTAGCCTTTAAACACGGGATGTGCTCCAGAAGCAAAACATCGTTAACTTCAAGGCTTGTAAATCTCTTGTAAACACTCCTTCCCACCACTGAAGTATCAAAATAGCTCCTAGACTAAATAGCAAATAACAAGTGGCAGCAAAGATCAAAAAGCATTGCAAAAAGGGAGAAGAGAGAATTTTCTATCAGATGTAGAAGGTGTCAAAGACAAATTAAAGCTTTTACATTACTGCAAGGGCAAAGCTAGATGGAGCTACAGAAGGCAAGGAGAGAGTTCCAGACCATAAACCAACCCTCAGCTGATAGTATTTAGGAATATCCTAGGGAACTGCAGCCATGTAGCTGATTACCTAATGATCAACACAGAACATCTCATGTCTTCCCTAAAGTGCCTGCTGCTGCTCAGGTGGGACAAGGAGCTAGCTGGACCTGGTAGTTAACCTGCCTGAATCGTGTGACTTTTCTTGTCCCTGGCCCTGCATGGAGAGGGCTCATAACACAACTGGCACAGAAGAGCATTACGTGAGGGTTGGTAGTGAAGGGCAGAAGTTTTGTGCCTTGGCACATCCTCTATCAGAGGACCTGTTTCACAGGTCTACACCCAACAGTGCAAAACACTACAAAAACAAAAGTCAAGTCCCAGTTACAGTTTTAAAGTAAGCAACACCCAAAGAGATACTCAAACACAGGTGCTAAAGCGTATTAGCCAAACTCTTTAGTTCATTGCTACATTTTTGGGTGGCTTATAATATACCTAAAGCTTCACCTTTCATACCTGGTGAGGGAGCTATAGCTGGGAAAGCCATGGGATTTTTTTTTAGCTTAAGTTTTTCCTTACCTCCTCGTTTAAACAGAGGTTTTTCCTGCATTTCTTTTACTCATACAGAATACCAAAACCCAAAAACTCTTTCCACCTATCTAGGTCCTCACCTATAGGACTGCTGTTTTAAAATACAAATAATGAAGGTATGGCTGCATATTAAAAGAAAAAAAAACCAACAATAAAACCAAACAGACTAAAAACTCCATAGGACTCAACCATTCATAATTAAACCTAACGTGTTTGTCACTGCAAGCACAACCTTGTACTGAGTAACTTAGGGAGGTAGCTCACTCAATGGTTAATAAGCAGAGGCCATATACCAGTGGATAATGCAATTGCATCCACAAAATTATCACATCACACTGGCATAGTGGAGGACTTCTTGTGGAAATACAAAGCAGACCGAGTTTCCATTTCATTTGAAGATAGAGCCTGTCTGTGACCTGTCACTGCTTCAGCTAATCCTACTGCCTTGACTAGACATTAGATATTGAATTTTTTATTTAGGAAGCATATCCCTGAATTTTTCCATCTCTGAGGCACCCATCTGTGATGGGTAGAACATGCCAGCGCCACAAAAACGTCAGGAATAAATCACATACAACAGCAAGTCATTTCATGTGTCCTTGTGGTGTTGTGCCGTTGCCTCCTCTTGCTGTGACTCACACTGCTGGTAAATTTAGTGCATACTCTGGACCTAGACAGAAGATCTTCCTCCACAGGGGAGTTCAGACATGCAGGAGAGGGTGAGGAGATCAAGTGAGGCCAAGGGCAGCCAGGGACATGAATCACACGGCAGCAATTCTGCGGCAGCAGGCAGGAGAGCTGCACAGCTTGAAGGAGGCTGCTACCACCTGCTGGAGGGAGTGCAAATCCTCCAAGGAAAAGAAGAACACAAACGTTAATGTGGAACTGGAAAGCACCGGTCTGCATATGGCCAGATTACTGAAAGAGGGCAAAAGGCCTTGTAATGCTTAGTGCAGTCCTTTAAAAGCTGTTGCACTTGCAGGCGAGGAGGATATAAATTGTTTCCAAAATAGCTTTAAAAAAGAAACCTTGGTAAAAACAAATGCAAACACAAAGCCTCAAATACACTTCCCTAAATTTTTCTAAGCTCAGCACATGGTTGGACTCTTGACTTTTATAGTTAGATTTGCATAGAAGCTGGGGCAGTAAGTACATAAATAAGTGAGGTCACCACTGCAACTATAGCCATGTTTTGGATGAGCTATGAAGCAGTGCTCTCCTGCAAGCACCTACCAGTACCTGAAGGCAGCAACATAACAAGGAAAACTCCAATCCAACGTTAATATGTGAATGAAACTCAAAATTTCTTCCTTGTGCCTGAAGGAGGGCATAACCTCCCACACAGATTGTTTGATTGCTTGCTGAGGGCACAAGCCATTTAGTCACTCATCTGTGGCTGGCACCAAAGTACAGCATAAAGTCCATCTCCACAGACTGCTCAGTGCTGCTGAGAGGCTGGTGGTGCCCAGCCTGCCTTTGCAGCTTGTGTATCTGCCACAGGTCCCTCACTCCCCACTGCCTATCACAAAAACACGGTGTGCCCTTTGCAGCAAAAGCTGGAACTGCTCCTCACTGCCTATTCTAGCAGCCTCTGGGCCTTTGATGCAGGCAAGCTGCAGATCATGCCATAGGCTGAAATCCTGCCGCCTCCTTGGGGGCACGAGCCCCTGAAGCCTGATGATAGCTGCTGAGGACTCTAAAGTGCCAGAGAGCAGCAGAAGCCAAGATTTCAAGATCCTCTGCTAAAGATTGTTTTTACTGACTTTTCTGTATTTTGAGGATTCGTTTGAGTCTGTAAGCAGCAAGAAGCTGGGGACCAGATCCTTCCTGTGGCAGCCTCAGTTGGCCCCTTGGTTATCAAACCAGGAGATAAAGCTCATTTCTGGGGAGCCCTGTTTACAGCCACAGGCTTGAGAGAGTTCACCAGCACGGCCACAGCCTTGAGAAAGCAGTGCTGGCAGGAAGGCAGATAGAAAAGGGAAGCAATCTGCCTGCCTCTGATAGATAGTGATGGCATTTGATGGCAGGAACCAGAAAATACATGCTCTCTTCCCGTGTCTCTGGGTGAGTTCAGTGATGCTCACATGCAAAGCACCTAATTCTCAAAGATTTGCATGGAAATCAGGCAGCTAAATAAACACTGCTGTGAATTGAAGAACAAGTCTCAGGGCGCTGTGGTTCTCTGTAAAATGAAAACATGAGTATTCCCTTTCTCCCGTTCTTTTCCATTAAGCTATAAAATTCCCAAAGCAGTGCCAGCTTTTGGCTGTTTGTATTCATGCCACAAAGGGGCTCTGTTTTCAGCTAGTGCTGTAACTGCAGCAGCCAGTGTGGGAAGCTCCTGGCTCTCCTGTGCTCTCTGAAGCTCTTCCCACATGAAGGTGCAATGTACAGACTCTGTGGGGTCAGCCTGTCTAGGTGCCACAGCATCCCAGACTTGCTAGTCCATCTATGCACACCCCAAAAATCCTCTGTTTACCTGACTCCCCCGCACAAGTTCATTTCTCAGCCTGTCTTTACACATCAAAAAACTTATTCCTTGGACCTCAGCGAGCCCCATATGCGTTATATTCCTTTTGCATCATTAATACTTGTGCTGCTCTTGAAAAGAGAAGACGACCAAGTGGTAGCACAGTGATGGAGATGGGGAGAGGAGGTAAGGCTGCTTTTCCTCATAACGGATGAGACTATTTGACTTTTCTGGCTGCATTTGCACCAAACTCTTAGAGACTTTTACACTCCACAGCCCTCAAGCTTGCTCAGCTTTTGTCCATTACCAGCAGAAGCTCCTGGAGCCAGGAGTGTATGGCTTGGTGTGCTCCCTTCACATACTTCACACAACACAAATTGTGGCAAACACATCCTCCCATAGTAGTGTTCACCATCTATGCAACCCTCTGATCTGCTCTCACCTGTTTTGGGGCTAAAAGAGCTGGGCTGTCCAGGTGCTCTGTGTCTTCTTGCTCACCAGTTCTTTCACCCGACGAGTTGAGCTGCATTGAGGCACGCCTGAGGGTAACAGAGTCAGTGCTTAGAGAAGTGCATTGAAAGGCCTTTGGACACAGACACATTTATTTTACTACGGGACCACAAAAGGGCAAGCAGCTGAAGCCTTCTGCAACTGTGAAGAGGTGCTAACAGAAACTAAATTTCCTTTTGTGAAGCAAAGAAATTGCAGGAGAACAACAAGCCAACACCATCAAGTCAATCTTAAACCCAAAGTCACACGCAGCTCAGCACTCCAGAAAGGGAAGCTGGTAAATAGGCATAAAATAGGAGGGGTGAGCATACAGAAAGTACAGAAGCCAGACTGGACTAGAAATATTTACAGTGCAGGGCAGAAAGGAGTATCGGTGCTGTGGCTGGAGCACACGGCCAGTTGGCCTGAGTGACACACTGCGTGTGGAGGGTCACGCCTGCTTCAGCCAGCTGTAACTCTCGCAGTTGCCACCAGAGGACACCAAATTCCTACATTTTCACTCATGAACACCCCGAGCATCCTGACCCTTCGGCTGAGAGTGGGGAAAAAATGGCATGGCCGCGGAGCTCTACCTCCAGCCCTTAGGAGGAGCAGTCCAGGCCAGGGTATTCTTGATGTGACCTCGGTTTGTCCAGGTGTACCATCACACAACAGTAGCGCTGTCTCCTCCCTCCTAGTCAGAAGCCAATTTGAAGCTTGTGTGTCTTCAGTGACTGCATGCTTTGAAGACCAGTAATAATACAGAAAATAACAGTGATTCAAACCAACGCTAGATGATCGGAGACCAAAAGCCCCTGCCAGCTGAACAGATGCTCTTATCCCATATTTCCATTGAAAGAGCCTTCCAAAATTCACAGCTCTGCCAGGATTAATCCTGACATTTCAGTGGAATATTGCAAGAATGCCATCAAGTGCTAGAGGCCTTTGTTTTTAAGATGGAAAGGCTGGGCTCTGGAACCAGCTACGGGTGCAGGCATGGGCCTGTCCACAGGATTTTCTGAACAATTAATCTGCAGGTTATTATTTCAAGTGATCTCAATAAATTGCAAAATCTGCTCAGAATCAACTGGATAAAATGCAATAAAAACTCAGCAAAGTACTATGATTGGGAAGGAGAAATTAAGTGCACAAATGGGTAAGTTGGAATAATTGGTTAAGCAGCAGTACTACACAAAGGGATCTGGAGGAATTCGAGTGGATCATATAATGAGTCAACTGTATACTGCAGTTGCAACAAAAACATTTCTTTTGGGATATATTAATGGAGTGTCATAATTATGCCACAGAAAGTCATTATTCTGCTTTACTCCAAAACAGTGCTCACTAATGCTAAGCTTTGTGCCAAATCTGGGGCACTAGCAGTTCCAGAAAGATGGAGTTAGAGCAGACCAGCCAGCCCAACAGGAAGCTGAAGAAACCCTAGGGAAACCTGGATGGACTTGGGGAGGTATTTCTGGGAGACAAAGAGAAGAGAGAGGATGGCTGCTGTGATCTCAGGGGGCTGTTCTAGCCAGCAGTAATTACCGTGCATCTGTTCTCCCTGGCGGCTTAGAAGAAAGAAACGCAGAGGGGTCCCAAATCAGTGTGGAACAAAGGCAGGCACCAAACCTGGGACTAGTTTGGGTTTCATCTCAACAGGCATCTCTGTTTTTCTTACATAAGAGGGAAGGTATGCAGGTGGGGGATGGGAGGGGTCACGAGTTTTGATGGGACTGTCAGTGACAACCTGGAAACTTGCTTTCAGGTGAGGAATGGTCCTTTTAACACAACAAAGCGGCACACCCAGGAGTGCATACACAGACCACACCTACTGGAGCCAGCTTCTACGCGGTTGTTTGTACAGCAAGCAAAGGAGAAAATAAAGATTGGAGATGGAGCTTGCTTTTTGCCCACTCCTCCCCCAGGTCAACCTGTCCCTATGAACAGTATAGCAAGGCTGTTCATATATCACTGCTTTCTGCAGCTCCTGGGGACCTTCGAGATCCTGCAAATATCACTGCTGTAAGATTCCCACCCCTTAGACCTGGTTTCCACCCAGCACCTAAATAAATTTGGGCATGTCCCCATTCAGCAAAGGCCTTAAGCTTATGTCTACATTTAAGCACAAGCTTCAGAGTGTGTGTTCCATTACTTCCGCAAACAAGGCCTTTACCTTAAAAAAACATAAATAAAACAACTTTTCACTTTTCATAGCTAAGCTCAAACACTTCCCTCAAACTCCTTGAATCTACCTCCTCTCTGACACTGAAAGAGATGCCTTGCATAAGAAGACTCCCTTGCTTCCTCTCTGCTGTAATTCATCAGCTCTTCCCTGCTCCAGGGCACGTACCTCTAGGGACAGATGAAATCTATTCCTGTTTGTTACTACGCAGAGCTAGATCTCAACAGCAGTGATAAAGGCCCTTGCACATCCTAGCTTGCTTTCTGATACTTCCCTTTTCTCTGGAATTCATACTCCTCACCCGCCCTTGCTCCCTTCCCCCTTCCCTGTTTGCTCATACTTCTGGAAAGATGACTGAAGGCTAACCAATGAGTAAGACACTGCTGCACGTCATCGCCTGTCTGCTGCCAGAAGGGGTGAATAAGTTCGTTTGTCCACAGGTTAAAGTGAGGTTGCCATCCTAACAAGGAGCATGTAATTGGGAGACCAAGCAGTGGGAAGCCTGCCCTCTCTTCTCTCTCGTCTGGAGCTTTTAATTTCTCTTGTTTTCTTCATTGCGTACAGCACTTTATGCCTGCACAGCATCTTTCAAGTGAGGATCTCAAAGGGCTTCACAAACCTTAATTAAACCTCATAAATCCGTAATTGATAGATGAAAATTCTGAGTCACAAGAAGGTGAAGTGATGTGCTCACGGTGAAATAGTGAGTCAGTTGCAGAGCTTGGAGCAGGGCTACGGTGATCCCAATCCAGTACTCAGCATCTTCCTCCCTTGCCAGACTTCATAGAAAACTTGGAGAGTGAGTTCAGCAGCTGCCTGCTGCCGCTCCCAGTGGCCATTCAGCCACTGGTGGGGAACAACCATCAACGGCATTTGGTGCTGCAGTACCAGACCGGCTAAGGGTGGAGGCTGGGTTGCAGGAGTACTGCATTATCTGGGAACAGCCCCAACCACCCTGCTCCCCACTGACCCCAAAGCCAGCCTGGAGCCCGGGGCTCAGTTAATGGCTATTTCCAAATCCTGAGGGGACAACCACAGGATAAGACCAGTTCCTTCACCCTCCCCATATGGTGGCCTTGCAGGGGAAGGCCCTGATACATGCCCGTAGGAGCAATGCTATTACCCCTACCATGGACCCACAGGGACACAGTGCAGTCTGCACCCAGGGACCCAGGCAGGCACCCAGCCAGCTCCTGGCTGTCAGTTGGCCTCGGGCAGGTTCCTTCTTTTTTCCTCTGTTTCCCTCCCAAGCCTTTGTTTTCACATCCATAGCATGTAGGCTCGGCAGGGCCGGGACCCTCCCGGCTGGGCGTTTGCACTGAGTGGCCCAGTCCGAGTCTGGCTGGGCTGGCAGGACGGCACAGCCCTGCCTGCCCATCCCTCCTCGGTGCCGGGGAGCCGGTCCCTCTTGGTGGACATCGTCCCAGTCTGCTTTCCAATTATAGCATTGCAGGGCTGCAACTGTGTTTAATTGTCTGCGTTTTATAAACACTAAATGGCCTTGGCTGACGCCCGAGTTAATGATCCCCTGCAGAAGCAACTTTGGCCAGCCGGCTCCCAGCTGGGCCCTCACCACGCCCACCAGAAAGGGTCAATTAAAAAAAGATGGGAGAGGATAAAAACACAGAAACACAACTTAAAAGACAATGATGCACCTGAGGAAATGACACATCCCCCCTCCTGTCTGCCACCGCACTGTGATGCCGCTGCTGAGTTGGGCTTTCCTAAAGGCACCAAACAGGAAAGCTCTGCTCCTCAAACCCACCTGCCTGCCATGGCCAGCACCAGCTGCCCACACCTGAGCATCCTTTCTCAACCATCCCAGTGACTGCCTGGATCAGGGTCTGACAACGGCAGAAGAAGCAGGACAAACGGATCAGTTCACCTACCATGTCAAACCTACATTTCTTTCCTCCAGGTTTTCCCCTCGCCTAATAGTAGCAAAGGGAAAAAACCCAACACAACTCACCTCAAAAATGCAAACAGAATGAAAACCCCCAGAGTAAACAGCCAAGGCTTTTATGTTAATGCAAGAGTCATTGACAGCATCAAAACAAAGGGAAAATCTCTGAGTCAAATTTGCAAATGATGTAAATAATTTTATTGAGTTTCAGTGAAGGGCACAGACTGCCATACAGTATGTATATAGGTATATGTGCTGCCCTCATCCGCCTCTGCTACCACATCCCAACTCAGTGGCACAATGGACACTGGAAGGGGAACAGATGACACTTCAGTAGGATTTGTACGTATCACCGCTTAAGCTCAGCATTTCTATTTTAAAAAGAAAAAAAAAAAAAAAAACAAATGAAAAACCCAAACAGGGCGAGTGCACAGCTGCAAGGCGGCCTGGGTAATTGTGCAATGCTGGGAACTCTTAGGTAGTTAATAATTATACTCAACCTTCGGTCTAGTTCCTAACAACACCCCTAGGCGTGTCGCTCTTACAGAATAAGGGCACACGCCCTGCTGTGTCTCCTTGCTTAACAGGAACACAAAGTACAGTAGTAGGAGGTGTTTCCTTGAACTCTGAACAATTGGACATTTAAGGATTAATTACTGTTAAGGAGCTTTGGACTGGCAAACACACTAACTCAGCTCTTGGCTGCGTCTCCTAGCCAAGTTCTCTCAGTCATCCTAATTAGACATTCTGATACCATCTTTAATTATATGATCTCACATGCTATTTTTTTTTCTTCTTCTTCTTTTTTTTTTTTTTGTTCTTCTTACACTACCCCTGTCTCCTGCAGCACGCCGAGAGGGCAGAGCACGGAGGGGTGAATTGGCGGTGAGGAAGGCGCGGGGCTGGGAGTCGCTCCCCTCCAATTCTCTTGGTGCAGCAGCAAGACCATGCACTGTTGGGACCCGAGGCGATCAGGACCCGAGCTCCCCACACTGCTGAAAACACCCCAGGTCTTTCACAAGAGAGAGGAAAGCACTGAGCCTGCCACAGCTCCCTCACTGCTGTGGGCAAGACGGGACGTATACTGTATTTGTCAGTATTGACTGCAGCCCGGCTGGAATAATCCTGCGCCGAGCGATATCCCGCGCCAGCCGCAGCGAGTGCGTGTGTGTGCGCATGTATACACACACATTTGCTCTCTTGTACACACCTTGATCTTGTTGAAACAACAGGAGGAGCACAGTGCGTGTTATTAATGTTTTTCACCTTTGTAAACATTGCACTGCTGGGGCGCTGCTCCTGCGCCCCAACATGCAGCACCCAGTGGTGCTGTGGGCCTGATCTCCCATCCCCCTTGACCCAGGGCCTGCCAAAAGCTGCTGAAGCTGCTTCACATTCAAGCTGATCCTGTTGGACTGCAACGTCCTTCCTAGGAAGGGATCTGGCGACATCCAAGAGTCAGTAACCGACATCACCTTTTCTTCTGTGTGCTGCCATTAGCTGCCCATCCTCCAGCAGCCCCCCTTCCCCCAGATGCAAGGAGGGAAGTTTTGGGCTGCGTGCTTTCAACTGAAACGCTGCTCTGCTGAGCTGGAAACTCGGTATACCCTGAGGTCAGCCGAGGTTCACAAAGCTGGGGAACTCCTTAAATGGTATAGTCTGAAGCGCCGTCGCCCTTTGTTTTCGAAAGCAGCACAGGGAGAGATGGGCAAGGTCTCACTGGGACCCCTTCCTAAATGCCGGACTCGCAGCCTTGTGTGAATGTGGGGGCAAAGAGGCAGCTGCAGCTGCTCCCTGCTTTTCCCAGCACCAGCCTGCTCCCTGGAAATGGCTCCAAGATCCACCCCTGCCTCTGCCTGCTAGAAGAACTGGTTGGCCTCAGCCGGGAGGGTGTGCAGCTCCCGTGCTCGCCCCATGCTCCTGGGGCTGGCGAGCCTGGCACGCATCCTGGCAGGGTCTCTGCCCTGCCCGTCCTGCTCTAGGGTCTGGGCTAGCCTGTGGGCATAAGCAACCACTGAGCACTTCATCACGCCTTTCCAAAATCAGGGGGGAGGAAAGGAGGCCCTGACCGTCCCACAGGCAGGCAGCAGTACCCCACACAGGGAGGAGCCCTCTCCTCCCAGCTCCTAGGCGTTCCTTGCTGATTCAGAGTCAACATAATAGGGCTGAGATGGCGCCATTGATCCTGCTGGGCAGGCGGAGCCGCTATATGGTAGGGATTAGTAATGACTTTCTTCCCCATGGCACCGGGTCACAGGATTTAGCCCTTTGTACAGCCCCACTGTGGTAACAGTCTGCCTCCCTCCCTGCCACCAGAAACGTGCCTGTGGAGCTGCCACTGGTCCTGGGGAACAGAGAAATGGCAACAGCTACACAAAAAAATTCAGAGTTGGAGACATATGACAAAAGAAAAACAGAATTGGAACCAGACAGTCACCAGAGGATAGACCTACTCTACTAATGCAGCCAACCATACTGTCAGGAGGTCCTTCCTTCAGTCCTCTAGGACAGGCAGCCCTATAGTCAGGGACCTCCTCCATCCAGGTGCATCTTGGAGGACCTTGAGTTGCCAAGAGCTTCATTGTGCAGCTCCTGCTCTGTGCCACCACAACCTTGTTCCTTGTAGCTGCCTGGGAACAGCCTGGCCACAAGCAACAACAGCTCCAGCAAACCCCTCACCTCACCAGGACAAGTGCAGGGGGAGGAAGATCATCACTCCAGGATGAACACCCATCCCAGCTGCAGGTGCTGACAGAAGAGGACACCCAAGGTCAAGGGAAGCACCTGAGGCTGATGTTTTGAAGGCATCACTCGCCTTTCCTATTCCCTCCCTTTTACCACAGGCAGTGTCACAGGCAGATCTTCATTTCCTCAGCTGCCAGAAGCGGAGAATGTAATTAGATACCAGTATGGCCTCAGAACGCTGCTCAGAGCAGAGATTTAATCACGGTCCTTGTGGCTCACAAACAGTGTTCAGTCAGAGGCTACAAAAGGCAGCTACGTCTCCCATCACCCCTGTGACCTGGAGCAGCCAGGGAGGAGTGAAGGGTTGCAGCCTTCCAAGTCAGCATCAGCCTAGAACAAAGGCTGTGGCAACCGATTCCTGAGGCATGAGGCTGTGGTGCTGCTCACTGCTTGACCCCTGCTCAAGCTCTGGCTTTGAGGGGTCAGAGCAGGGCTGTGCCTCGCTAGACCATAGGGCAGTCTTAGATGTGGAGGGCTCATGAGCTCACCTTTCCCCTAGATTATTCATGGACCTTTGGCATGTGGGTCTTTAAAGCCCACAGGCTGGTGTCTGTTGCTCTGCCCTCATGGACATGAAACAAACAGTTTCAAAACTAAATCAAGTACATTTCAGAGTGCAACTATGATGTAAGCAACTCAAACAGGAATTAGTGAATTAGAGCATCCAGTGCTTGAATATCTTGAGCTACCCAAAGGAAAAGAACTGACCTATTTCGTCCCTTTGCTCAAACCCAGCATCTCCTGCTGTGGCCGTTCACATCAGTAATCACCAGCAGGAGTGTGTGTCATCGTTAGGAGCCACTGATGAATTTGCCTGAGTCTGGGAGCCCAACCAGGGTCACAGAAAGGGGCTGGGGGGCCAGAGGGAGCTCTTTGCTCAGTTAATGGATCATGCCCGACCCATGTGCTCACCTAGGATCATCAGCTGTAGATCCTTATTTACCTTTCCAGGGAACTTGAAAAACTACTTTGGTCAGAGAGAGGAAAAACAGTAGGAGAGCCTGCAAAAGGCAAATAGGCAACAGTTCCTGGCACTGCCTGTGGACTTGCAGAGTTTTACAGTCATTTGTGGGATGCAGGATCTAGAGCACAACCATGTAAGGCCTGTCTCCCTCTCTTCCCCCACGCTAGTCTGTGGAATGGAGCGTGCAAAATTAAAAAGGAAATCTGAGACTCACACTGCAGCAAACTGAACAGTTTACATTCTTGTCTGCCATGACAGCCTCCTCCCAGCTTAGTCCTTATCTGTTTGACCTTGCATAGCCAGCATCAAAAGGCTGATATTTAGTACAGAGGAATTCTGGGGTTCAAATGAGATGGCACTGCAAGGGAGAAAGAAATATGCTTGCAATATGTTCCTTCAGGGCTATGTGGAATGAAAAGCAGAAACACAGAAAGGCTGAGGTTGGAAGGCATCATGGGAGAGTGTCTAGTCCACCCTTTTGCTCAAGCAGAGTCAGTTAGAGCAGATTGCTGAGAGCCATGTCCAGTCTAGTTTTGAATGTCTCCAAGGATGGAGACTCCACAAACTTCCCTGGTCAACCTATGCCAGTGTTTGACCACTTTCACAGTGAAAAAGTTACTTTCATGTCCTCTATTACAAATTGTGACCTTTGCCTCTCATCCTGTCACTTGGTACTACTGGGAAGAGTATGACTGCATCTCCTTCACTCCCTACCCCCATCAGGTATTTACACACTTTGGTAGGATCCTCCCTGAGCCTTCTTTTCTCATAGCCAAACATTCCTAGCTGTCTTGGCCTCTCCTCCCAGCCTTGTCCCATCTTCATCAAAGAAAATCTTCCTGAGGTGTACTGGATCTCACTGCACTGGAACACGCATGAAAAACTTTCATTTAAACCTCAGCCCTCTGAGAGGGTGCCAGCAACTTCCACCCATCTGATAATCCATCTGCACTGTTCCTTGTCCTGACTCTGGCCAGGCACTGTTGAATAAGGGCCTCACTAGCGCCATGTGAGACTGAGCAGAAAACACTTGTTATGATGATAAGAAATTTCAGGACACCCAGACATCAGCAGAGTAGGACCATGTAGTGTAGGGCTTTTTTCTTTTAATGCATCATTTTTTCCACTTTGGGGTATCTGATGCAATAACCATGCCACTGTTTTTGTCTGTCACATCCTTCCCACATGGCAGTGGAAACATCACTTCAAACCAGTATTCTGGATGCCCTCCTTTCCCCCACTCCCACTCCAGCTCTGCTTGCCATTAAGCTTTCTTCAGATTTAACACATACTTATTCTTTCCACTGGCTGCAGAATTTCTGTGGTGTTCCTTTAGCTACTCCTGCAGGTTCTAGATAAAATTTTTAAAGTGGGAAAAAAAAAATCACCAAAAGCCTTCATCTCACAACCCGACATCCTCTGGCATGATATATTCAGGCAACTCCTCTGGGCTTTCTCTTGCCACAAAAGCTCTGTTCCAGGCGGGGTCTCCACTCCATGTAAGAAGACCAGGCTACCCACACATGCTGCTTGGAGAGCGGAGCCAGTGCTTCGATCAATAAGAAATGTGACCACGAGGAGAACTCCAGAGATGAGAGATGAGTCTCACATTCTGGGAAGGAGGCAGGCAAAAGAGAACAGGGAGCCTCTTTTAATTCTTGTACACACTAAAGACATCATTGGGATGTATGCTGATCCTGACGGAAGAGGTTTTGGTGCAGATGTCCCTCACCACCTTTCCTGCAAAAGGAATGGGTGATTTCTCTTCCAGTATGACTCTGCCCACCCTGTAGTAAGATACAGATCACTCCCTCTTATCACAGGGTTAGGGCATTGCAGGGTAGAGGGAGGATGAGCCCGTTTCAGGAGGGGAAACTCCCCATGTAAAGTGATCTGAACCAAGACCAGGATGCTGGGAAAAACAATTTCCATGTCAATGTGGTAGAATTTGGCCTCCCACAGCTAGAAGACTGGTGGAAAAGAGTTTGCTCTGCCGTGAAATTTCATCCTTCAGAACCAAGTTACAGTAACTGCCGTGGACATTGTGGGGTACACAGCTAATGATGATCAAAGGCAGTCACAACCAGCCACTGCTGGGAGAAAATCAGGCGGGAGGCCGGGCCTCGCAAGCAGCATTTGCAGTCAAGCAACATTAAGCCTTTCTGAAGGGCGCTGTCAGCAAACAGGAGCTTAGGGAGCACTTCAGGTTGGCAGGAGGCAAGCAAGAACATATCCTCCTGTTAGCCTTTTTTTGGGAGGGGGCGGAGGAGGTATACGCTGCCAAAGGAGCTGGTTTGACAAAATCGAGGCTGGATGCCTCTGTGCGGCAGCGTAATGGGAAAGCCCTTCGAGAGGCAGGAAATCCTGGAGGCACTCCCGTTGGAGAAGGCTTGTGTACAGTAGGAGATCAAATGGGGACTCCCCCATGCCCGAGGCCCCGTGGAGATAGATATTAAGAGATGATGCTCCTGAGTCCTTTGGCATATTTACTTGTAGCTGCCATGGCCCCCAGAATATCTACTTTTTCCTTTAGCCATACCAGGACAAGTGCATTTAGAAAAAGCTTCCCATAGGCTCTCCCCTTACCCCTCTGTCATCCTTGACTCTGTAGAGAACCCTAAGGCTGAGTCCTGCTCTACAGCTCAAACCCTCCTACGCTGATTTCATGTCAACTTTCCTAAAGTATGGATTCCTGAGAGCTGAGCTCATTTCACACAGGCATGTGCATGTATTCCCTCTTCTGGTGACTGATACCTCCAGCATTCCCTATAACTTCACAAATAGTTTCCATTCACCTTATAACTTATTCTAATGTCTCTCATTTTCTTCACCATGGAACTGTGAGAACACAGGAGTTAAAGAAAAAAAAATATGAAAAAGAGGGTAAAAAGGGACAGGGACCAGCAGGAAACCAGAGCAGACATTACTCCTAAGGAAGTCCATGAGTAAGGAGAAGCTTGGTCTGGTGCCAGCTTGGCAGGCCATGATTCACCTCTGTCCTCCCCACCAATGTTTCATTTTGAACTTGAATATGACATCCTCCACTCCTAACCTGATGTATTTGAGTTCCTTCCACTCCAGAGGCTGGATCTTTCCCCAGGCAAGCAAGGGAATTCCATCTTAACCTCCTCCTTGTTGCTAGTGAAGCAACCATGCACTCCGCCCCAAGTTTTCAGAACAGAAGCTTCGGCTCCTTCTGGTTGAGGAGATTTAAAACAAACAAACAAAAGGCATCTCAGCACACATTTTCTACCTCTATCCCTTTCCTTTCTGAGGCCAAGATGAAAGGATTAGTGCGTTATTTGCCTTTCAGCCCAGGTGGGCTGCTCCGCTAGCCTCTGCTCCATCTACCATTGTTGCAGGTAACAGCTGTCAGGATTGCAGCTGCTCTTATGAAAGAAGCCTTGCAATGTGCTGCAACCAGGCACCTGGCAATGCCGAACCCGTTTGTTCATAGTGAAGGAACATGCGAGCTTTTAATTGTTCATGGCAAAGGGAGCTTTTTAATGACTTCAATTAACAGAGAGAACTCCAGTTAGTCCTTGCTATACAAAAGTGTCCACAATGTCATTAAAACGAGATTTACAAGTGTCATAACTGTCAGCAGCATAGTCAACAATACAGCCAATCATTACAACTGAGCACCAAAAGAGAAGGGGGGAACATCATACCACCAAGGAGTTGGATGAAAAGAAAGGAGTATAGGGGGAGAAGGTGCAGAGGAAAAAAGAAAAGTCATTTTTTCTTTTCAATCTAGATCGATTTTTATTCTACAAAATGTTACTCAGTTAAAATTGTAAAAGCAAAACCATTTTAATATGTTCTTTCTTTTGTAGCAGCAAGCTTTCTCTAACAAGCTTTTTGTTTTAGTGCAAATACTGTAGGCCTGTAATTCAGTAAAATAACAAGAACAGAAAAGAGACAACACCAGAGAGAATGCCTCAGAGCTGAAATTCCCCAGGACTGCAAGAATGACATCAAGATCACTAGGGAAGGTCCCACTTCAGGAGTCATCTTTAAAAACCTCTGTGGCAGAAACCATTTCACTGCAGACAGACAGTAAAAAAGAAAACCAATGATCTAAAACTTTTGAGGAAAAAAAAAAAAAAGATAACGGTGCCCCCAAACCTTCAACAATCCTCATGGTCACCTATTAGTCACTGAGGCTTCATTTCACTACTGACACCTGCTTCACAGCAGCAAAATGCTACTGATGCTTTCAATTTGTCCCAGGTGAGTGGAATCAGAACCAGGCCCCTTCTGTATCTGAGGGTCTTAAAGCAGACTTGAGTGACACTAGTAACTTACCGCTCTAATAAAGATGCACTATCCCTTACTGATGTTACTTTGAACTACACAGTATATCAAGATATATACAACAGTTTATCCTCTCACTGAGCAAAAACAATTGGATACCTATTTTCTACACATTTTTATATGGTTTTAACACCAAGTAACCACAAACAAGAAAGTGGAATAACCCTTTAATCATACAGGATAGGAGGGGAACAATTAAGTAAAACAGGATGGGATTCTATTATTATCTTGTATGCTGAGATTTGTCCTGAACTCCACCTACTGTTCACAGAGGAATGATAATGCATCTTTAAAAACATATCTTTTTTTACATTTTATACAAACAACAAAACCCAGATTCTTTTATTTAAGTAATCAACAATCATTATTAGCCTAAAAAAAAGAAGATTGTAGTATTTTTAATGCTTTCTTTATTATATCCAAGTCTTGAACAGAAAAAAAAAAGATGTAAACATGATAAATAAATAAGAAATAAATGTATATTGTTCCCCCCACCTCTTAAAATGTTTGACTTGGCCTTCCTAACGAAAATGAACTTGTGTCATGATAATAAGATTTCTTATATTTCAGAAGTCTGTTTTAGAATGAAAAAAGCAACAACAAAAAGGAAAAAAAAAAAAAAAAGGCAACAACCAAACACCAGGAATGTGATTTGGGAGGATGTTAAATTAATGGCAGGCAGATCTGCTGGAGCAGGCACAAGACGGCTGCCTGCCAATAAATAATAAGAGACCAGGGAGAAGGGAGGTGTCTTAGGTTTGTTTTGTTTTTTTCTTTTCATTTAGGATGAAGGCCAGGTGGATCCTACATACAGTAAGCAGCAAAATTAAAGGTTCAGATGAAGTAAATAGATCATTTAAATAATAATTATAAAAACACAACAGAGAGCTACTGTCCCCAGCATGTTGGTCCCAAATCCCATCACACCACAAGTAGATGGAGACTTACCCAGTCTCCACACCTACACGAAAGGAATATACGAAGGCAATGCCACAACTGGGAATGGAGAAGGAGGAATGAAGGCAAAACTGGAATGGCAAACATCACCTAGAAGCTGAATGTTTCCTTCAGTGCAGCTGCTACTGCTCCTCCCAGTCTGGCATTGACTAATTCAAGATGTTAGGAGAGGCTTTGTTGGGCCAGTCACTAGGGGGCTGACCCAATACCAGCTGAAATTCCCTGGGCCTTTTCCTACTGACTTCAACAACTCTCTGTCAGAACTAGTTACAGCAGCTCCCACATCCCCACTACATGCAGGACACAGAGACACTACATTTAGGAATTGGCATGGAAGTTACTCATGGAAAATAACATTTTGGGCACGACAATTTGGGGAGGACAATCAGTTCCCAAAGAGCGCACCAGAAAACCTAAAAAGAATGTAGGGCTGGAGCAAAATGGCAGTAAAGTTGTACTTGCCTGCCAGAAACTCAACAAAAGTAAGGCTGATCCACAAAATACAAAAGCCTGGAGACCAGCAATCCCAACACAGACATCCTTTGAGAGACTTGAGGGACAAAACAGGCAGGCACAAGGTATCTGGGGCTTTTTTTAAACAGCAGAAAATAATCCTATTTTTTGAGCAGTTTCACATGGCTCCCGTCAGTATCACAGGTCAGGAAAGGGGAGCATCTTGTCTTGTCTCTGAGCAGGTCAATGACCAGGCAGGAGGCAGTGGGCAAGAGCTGGCTGCAGCTCCTTTTGGCAATGATTCAGTGACCACAAGCAAAGGGAGGTTTTTATTGTTCCACCAGTTAGAGATCTGAGAAGGCACCCGACTTCCTGAAACCCCTACAAGGGGTGGATGTTCCTGATCTCACAGGAGACAGCAATCCTGGTCAGCTAGCCTCAAAAGTAGCTGCATCATTTTAGGATTCACCCACCACTTGTCAGTGTTGTGTTCTGCTCAAAAATGTGTGGAAATGACATGGAGAGACATTTTATTAACAGTTTTAGATTCTCAGTCCAGAGTGGCTTAAACAAGATTTGGCAAAATGGAAACAGAAGCTGCAGTTTCCCCTAAAGTGGTATCATCTACATAAAACCCTAGGAAAAGTGGATCCTCTGTGCTAACTATGGGAAATTTAAGATCTACTTTATTAGAAAGGAAGTTTTGATGTATATGTAAAGACAATACAACTCCTTTACTAATTTTACATACTGTGTAAGCTCAGTTTGAAACCTCTAGCACCAGTATAAGAATGGAAGTGTTTAAGCTATACAGAAAAAGCTTGAATCCAATCAGCTTTATGAAGCAAAAAGATCACTCACATCTTTATTTCTGGCAGGTGTGGTAAATACCTGGGTTAAAAAAAATAGTTATAATAAAAAAACCAAAGTCCACCTTTAGAGCCAGAATAGTGTCCCTTTGAAATGATTCAGGGAATGGCCAGTGGCCAGAGTTTGAGGGAAGCCAGCTCTGCTGAGTAAAGTTCCAGTTCTACAAGACTGAACCCTATTAATTCCCAGTGGAGTTGGTGGGGACTGCAGCAGTTTTGCATCTCATACGACTAGCCTATAATTGTTGCATTTCTCCAGGTCCAGCCTGAACAAGAAATACCCTGGTTTTGGTTGATTTAAAAAATATATATATATGTGTATGTGTGTGTGTGTGTATAAAAGAAAAGGACAGTCTTACCCCAAAATAAATAGCTGCCACCACAGCTTCAATAGGCAGGACCAAAGAGCTATCTCCAAAGCAGTCTAGCTGGCAAGCTGGGCAATCCTTGTGTGCACAGGGTTACGGTTTGTCAGTGCCTTGACATCAGTGGGAACTGACCTTGGCTCCAAGTGGAAACAGGTGACACACATTACTGTTTTCAGTAGTGAGCATGAGCACTGGAGAGCTTGTGCCCTCTGTGAGCACTTAGTAGTAGCAGTCAAGCCCAGAGGCTAGAGAAGACAAGGACCCAAGGCTAGGGAAAGAGCCCTTTGGTTTGACTCTTTGTCTTCAGGCCAATCAACCACAATAAAACAAGATCAATTGTAATGCAAAAAAACCAGAGGCCAAAGACCAAGGTGCAAATAATGCTAATCAATTCTCCTCAGCTGTCAATTTGTCATTTGCCAGAGCTTGTCGGAAGCTCTGTTTTAGTTCAAACAGGTCAACTCTTTATCCACGCCATTCCTGCCTGGTCAGGAGCTGGGGCCTTGTGGCCTGTGCTGTGCTGGTGGATATGTGCTGCTTTGTTTCCCAACAATGAAAAAATCTGCAAGGGTACAGCCAGCTAATTTCACAGTCTCAGCTGCTGCCAGTCTCCATCCTAGATTTATAGGCATGTGGTGCCACCTCTTTTCTTTTGGAGCATGTTCTGCAAATATGGCCAAGGGGAGGGGAAGATTTACTAACAGGAAGAGATCAGCCTCTGAGTCAGGAGCTCTGATGGGAGGGAAGATGTAATACTCCTTAGACAGCAGGCAGCCCAGGAAAAGTAAACAACAAGCAGCAGACTTGATGTCCAGCAAACTAAGGTAAAACCCTGCCAGCGACACTGGTAAGTGCCAGCCCAGCAGCTTTTCTGATGCTACTTTGGCCCTGAGATGCTAACTTGGTTTTTTGAGGAGCCCAAGGGGATAAACATATCCACAGTTTTAAAAAGAAAGGCTTGGACATGAGCCTTCTGCTGTCTCTGTGCCTCAGGCTAGAGATTACAAGCTCTGCCCTTGATGCTGAGCTCTTGGGCTCCTCTTGGTCCCCCTATCTCCTGGTCCTCCCAGCTGTCATCTGACTGTCTGGGCAACCCTACGTGTTTCCCACAGATACTCCCAAGAGGAAAGATCCTAACAAGACTTTTAGAGTTCAGAGCAACTGGATGAAATGTAATGGGATCGACAACATTGGAAAGGATAAGCAGAGAGAGAGAGAGCACGCAAGAGAGAAGTTGTAAGATCAACTAACCAGAATGATTTAAGCACAGAGCACAACTGATCAGGTCAATCCACAAAGGAAAGGGACGACTAGCAACTGTCTGCAGCTCGCCTTCAGTCCTGGCCAGGAGTGCTCCTCAAGTCCACTACGGCCACAAAGAGGTTTCCATAGGCAGTCCCTACAGAGGGGACATCACCCTCTACAAACAGCCCTGGCGTGTCAGTCCCACCCTTGCCGTTTCCTGCCTCCAGGGAGCTGGCATTGGTCCTCACTCTCCTTCCTGGAGCTGTAGCACTTCCCCATCCTTGTTCTTGCTGCCCTTGTGCTTGAACGATCCTGTGCCTGTCTCTAATCCCATGGAGGGGGCTCCCCCCATGGTGCTGTGGGGGATGTAACACACCGGCAAAATGGGGGGCCGCAGGGGGATTACAACGCCAGCAAAGTGGGAGAGTTCAAGGAATCTGAGGACTGGTCCCCGCTGCTGCTGCTCCTCCGGTGAGCTTTGGAGCAGGACTCAGAAGGGGAGAGAGGAGACTCCTGATCCAGCACATTAGGGTAGGTGAACACCAAGTTGGAAGAGCCAGGAGTGATGGCTGGTGTTGAGGTCACCACAATGGGAGTGTTGAGTGCCTCCTCCCCATAAAAACCTCCAGCAATGCTGATGGGCTTAATGACAGACCTCTGGGCTTTGTCAAGGACCAAAGAGGAGGATGGGATCTCTTCCTCCACAGGCTCCTGCTTCACCACCACTGCTCCACTTGCTCCAGTCCGAACACTCTGGAGGCTGCCAGATGGTGGACTCCGACGTTCCTCAGGGCTGATTTTGCACACAGGGCTGTGAGCCACCAGCATAAACTCCAGCTTCTCCTTCTCCTTCTGGAGCTCAGCGATCTCCTTTTGCAGCACTGACTTCTCCTCCTCCAGTACTTCAGTTTCCTGCAGACAAAAGGGGAATAAATAAATAAAATACCAAAGACTCTGGAACTACTCCTCACCTGGAAAAGGGCCACCAAGTCCAGATCCCATCTGGCACAGGCAGATACACCCCAGACTCTTCATCAGCCAAGCAGACACCAGGTCACTGCCAGTTGAGCATCTTGTGTTTCGTATGTCTATTAGTAGGCTATTCCCAAACTTCACCAAAACTTGCTTTAATTTTCTGATGGCCAGTTTTTGCCACTCTGTCTTGGCCTGTGACTTCAGTCTTCTGCTCTCTGCCTGACAGGCACCTTAGCAGAGGACCCCATCTCCTCCCATTGTTTTTTTATGCTAGTCTAGTCATATTCTTTTCAGTTTCGACAGAGGTAACATATAGCAGTCTCTAAACTGTTTCCATTTTATTTCTTAGTGCATATCCCAGATTAGATCCGACACTTTTTTAACTCTTGCGCAAAGGGCTATCCCTTGATGCATCCTACAATCAATACATTTACCTTTCCCATGGTCACATCACACAGATGGATCATAGTCAGAGAGTGAGCAATTAGTACCTTCCCATGTGAGGAGCTCATAACTTCACAAAACTCACAGTCAGTCCTTCAGGATATGACTTCCCACTTTGCACACTCCTCTCACTTCTATCACTTTAGTCACGACATTTCTACAGGATGTCCTGCCTCCCCTACACTGAGAATACTTCCTAGTTTGAGGCAGCAGCACGTTTCACTGCTGTGCTTTCACTGCTGTGCTTTCACTGCTGCTGTGCTTGTTAAAAAGATCATTGGATAAAACCAGCCTCAGGCTGGTTCTTGACCCACTGGAGCCTTTCCTTTAGCTTCCTCCAAAACAACCCAATCTTGTCTTCTCTTCAACCATCCCTTACCCACCCCTTGGTTCTTATGCTCAGCCCTACCCCTTCTCTAGCTTTACTATTGCTCCTACAGCACCAGCGTACACATCTCTGTGGTGCTTCCTTTTTGAAGGAAGTCAGCTACTGCCCCACCTCCAAAGAAGGGTTAATCCTAAAAGATATAGCTTTGATAGGTACACGTAACATCTGCCTTGTTTTCTACTGCTTTCAGATGATCCTAACTCTTCAGTGCTTTTCTCCTTAAAGCCTGCCTTTGAGGCACACAGTGTCTTTGTTTCCACTTATGAAAGTAGACCAGAGTCAGGGAGACTTGTGCTACTTGAGAGGCCAGAAGGGAGGAGAGCTCCTAGGACATTCTGGGCACTCAGCAAAAAGAATTTTAGGGTCCTAACCTCCAGGCTCAAGTCCCCCTCATCAGCTACCGTTGAGGTAGGAGCAGTACCACTGGGCAGCCTTGGCCAAGGAAAGCAGAGCGTGTTTGAAGCATCTTCCTCAAACATGCAACTGGAGGAAGAAGAATGCCCTTGGAGCTGGTCCGAAGGGTGGGTGACAAGGAAGGAGAAATGTATGCCGAGCACGTACCGCCTGGAGTTTCTCTGTTAGCTCTCGACGCCTGTTACGACACTTAGCAGCTGCCAGCTTGTTCCTCTCTCTCCGGATCCTTCGCTTCTCTTCTTCCTCAGGCGACAGCTGTGGGCAAGTGCCAAGAAAATCCAATCAGATCTGAGCAAGGCATTCCTTTAAGTTTGTGAGGATTTAACCGCAATGCAAAGGAAAAAAGCCTGATCCAGCAGGATGCTGAGCACTCCCCCTCGTCACTGATGTCAGCAGAAGATGAAAGCACACAGTATCTCTGCCTGCACCAGGTCTTAGCAGAAGGGTGAGGAGAAGGAGCAGGGCACAGGGAGAAGATTGTGTAAGAGGACAGTGAATCTGCACCAAGGCCAAACAGATAAAAGATGCTCTGATTGTTTCACAACTTGGGTGGTACGTTAAGCAAAACCAGAGCATGATGTTGTAAGTGCCTCTTTCTTGAAAAAAAAATATCTGCTGCTTCCCACACAAAAATAGTTGTTCGCTTGAAGGTCAGGGATGGTGTATAGGGGGAGACAGGGAAATCAGCAGAGCTCCCATGAAGTCCGTGAAGCAACAATGATTTATACCACCCAAAAATCTGACCTCAGATTTTTGAGCACTCAGCGAGATAACACACTGCTTCTTGCATCAGCAGGCAAGGCTCCAGTGATATCAAGGGCTTCCTGAGGCCAGCTGACATCCTCATTGATGTAAATCAGGAGCAATTCCATAGAAACCCATTCAGCTACACTCTTGCGAAACCAGAGGAAGCGAGCAGGAGCTCCCAAGACCTGGTCAAGCTTTGCCTAGCTCTTGGGGTTTGAGACGAGGTTTTACAACCCCCAGCAGCAGCAGATAGGTTTGTGCCACGGCCAAAGCCAGGGAGCCAGGACAGCAGGGCACGGAGCGGGTGAGCGCAGCCCCGCTGTCCGCTGTGGCACCCAGAGCGCGGGAGCCGTGCAGCCGGCCCAGCCTGGGGATCCAGGGCACGTGCTCAGCCCTGCACTCCAACCTTGTGCCCTGCACTTCAGCCTCACCCAGCCCCTGTGTGCTGCAGGGGCTCTGGCCTGGTGACTGCAAACGAAAGCAAAACCCTGACACCTGGCAAAGCACATGTCAGATCTCACAGAGTGCCAGCAGAGAATGGAAAGAAACACCTCTTCAGAGAAGCTTCAGTTTTAATATCTTCATTGACTGTCAATTTCACAAACGAGACATTCACTGTTTTACTATCTTTTCTTTTTATTGTTAGTTTTACTCTGACCTCAGCCTAGTTTTGGCTTGCTCTATTCCCCCTAATTTTGACGTTTGCAGTTTCAGTAAGTTTACTTCAGCCTCTGGGCGTTCAGCTCGCCCATTTCTGCTTTTTTCAGGATCTGATCTGTGCCTGTGATTTCACCTGCATGTAACATGAGCCCCTGCATGCTCACTGAGCAACACATGCAATTCTAGGACCGCAGGACACAGAATTTACGCCCAAAAGCTTTTTCCATCAGCAGCTCACAGTGTCCATCCTAGGGTGGGGCATACCTCCATTCTGCTGGGCAGCATATTTCCCCCAGTAAGGAGCCCCTCCAGGCACTGCTCTCCCTGCTACAGCTCTGCCCACTCACTTCCCACTGTATGAGTGCAGGGTCAAAATGTGTTTGCACACAAGTATCTACACTGTGCCAGAGCACTGAGCATGCAGACAGAAGCTATGCTGACTTGGGGCCTCTGTGTACAGTTTTTAAGAGCCCTTTCAGGCTTTAGAAGCATAGATCTCACTGAAATACATTTGGAGCAAAACCCCTGCTCGCAGGGCCTTCAGTAATTTTAAAATCATCTATTTTGGAGACTCTGCTGTGCGAAAATCGCACCGGTGGGGCAGAAGCCCCTCATCTGGATGTTCTTAACATTTCACCAGGTCTAAAAAGGAATATTCCATCAGTGGTTGCTGGATTTGTTTGAAAGCGGTTGGCTTTGGCACTCTTTGTGCCCCTGCTGTATGTGTTATCCATAGCTTGTCCAAGCCCAATACGTGCATTCACTCTCAGGAACGTTCATCAAAACAGGCTCTTTTCATAAAGCGTTACACAATGTTTTCCAAAAAGGCACTCCGATGTGGTGTTCAAAGCACCAGCCTGGAAACCTGAGCCAAAGGGCCACAGGAAAGCGCCAGGGTACTGCCTTAGCACGTGTCTAATCAAAAGGACTTGGCTTTGAATGACCCACAATGAACGGCTTGCAAACAAGCCACAGGCCAGGAATTGCTTGGCAGGCATCCTTCAGCAAATAACTCTGAACAACAAATAAAGCAGAGAATATGGTGATCTCTTCACGGCCAATTTGTGAACACAGAGGCAGCATTTGTCAAACAAATTAGTTGTTGCTAATTATTTCTCCAGTTCTCGTGAGACTTTCCTTGTCTTTGGACACCAGCCCTGCACGCAGGGAGCTAGGAAGTAGCTCCAGCTGGTGGAAAAGGCTGGCACGTACCCGAACCACCACGGCTACCCCATCCTTCCTCCCAAAAACAGGTCCTCAGTGCATCCACACCAGCTCCCCACACAAAGGTACTGCTAAACTCTGACTTTAAACTCCTAGCTCTAAACCAGACAGCAACTT
Organism: Machaerirhynchus nigripectus; assembly: GCA_013397975.1. Lineage (NCBI taxonomy): Eukaryota > Metazoa > Chordata > Aves > Passeriformes > Dicruridae > Machaerirhynchus > Machaerirhynchus nigripectus. Next base: position 632,997 of record VZRQ01001710.1, on the reverse strand, counting down.
CACATAAAATAATCAGACTGTGAATCAAAACAGATGACGTGGAAGTAAAAGTAGGGCTGGTGAGCCTTATTAGAAACAGACCTCACGCAACAGCATGCACTCGTGTACGGAGGGTGCGCAGTGTGTCTCGCTGCACTGCTCTGCAGCGACCCACACAAATGCTGCTTGGGAACCACTTGGGGAGATCGAGTTTAGTCACATCTATTTTTTTTTTAAAAGAGAAGTCAGCCTAGCGCTGTGAATAGCTGTTCACCAGACAGCCCTGGAGAAGGCTGATTCTTACTAAAAAGAGAACAACAGGGCTTATTTCCAGAAGACGAGGTGTCTGCACCTAGTCCACCAGATCCAGGGTCCCAGCTTAATAATCCTGTCAGGAGGTGCAGGGCAGCAGTGGTACAAGGGCAAGAGTGGTACAAGCCACCCCATGCCAGTTATGAAAATACCTCTGACTTCGGAGAAGAAAAATCTATTATGGGATCCCCACCTCACTGCTGCAAAAAGATCAAGCGATTACATGGTTGTAGTGGGAAGGAGGATTTAGACCCCCAGTCACCAGAAGCTCTTCATACTAGAGTGGAGGTGCTCCAGGGAAGCTGTTCCTCCCTGCATGATGCTGGCTGGTACTGAGGGTATTACACAAATGGAGACTGGGGCAGTGCTAGGTGCTACAGAGCTGACAGAAAGCACTAGCTGATGTAATTTAGGTGTCAGATTTGTAAAGGACCTACACGAAAGCTGCTCTGCTTTCTTGGAGGTTTCCTTCTGCCTGGAGTGGCAGAGACACTCAAACTGAAACCCAGGGCTCAACTTCAGAGTTTCACCTGCTTTTGAAACCAAGCCGCAATGCGGGCCGGTGGTGCGAAGTGTTTGATGAAGATTGGGTAAATCTCACCATACGACGAGGAGGCAGCAATAAAAGTCACTCTCCAGCTTACACCCTACGCCACCCTAAGAAGCCCCAGCACGTGTACAGCACCAGGGATGGACCTCAGTGCTCCCCTGTGGCGCTGGGAGATCTCGTGAGGGGGCAAGGGGGAAAATCTCTGTACATCTGTTTTCAAGGCACTGCCAGCTGCTCCCCCCACTGCAGTTACCTGCTCGTCTCTCCGCCTCCGTCCCACAGTGGTCCCGATGGTTTTGATGACACCAGGACGCTGGAGAGCCGTGTGTCCGGCCACTGAAGACAGCGGGGGCAGCGGGTGGCTGTAGGGGTGTGAACGGGAGTAAGGGCTGGACATGGAGGTGATCACGGTGGGCTGGACCATCCACTGCAGGTCTTGGCTGGTTGTGATGGCGTTGATCGTAGGGATAAAAGCACTGCCTGATCCTGGCATATCTACTCGAAATTTCTAGGAGGAAAGGCAGAGGAGAAGAGGGGCAGAGAGAAGAGAAGAAACCGTCAATGAAAGCGGAACATAAGTGGTTACTCCGAAACCAGCTAGGCCCTCAGGAGCGGCACCAGTGAAGATCAAAGCAGCACCTGAGGCAAAAACACCAGTAGCTGGTGACTCTGCATCTTAAGCTCCCCCTGCCTGCCACAGCCCCCTGAGGAAGGAACTGGGCTCAGGCACTTCCCCTCCAGAGCAGCCCTGCCCTCTCCCAACCCCCTTCCTCTTCCCCCACACACCTCCCCAGCATACCCTAACCCAGTCTCCCCTCCCAGGCACCATTCCCACTGCTGCTACCTCCTGCCAGTGCCCACCACTCCTTCCGGCATGGAGCAAAAGGGGAATTAAGGAGTTTCTAGAGAAACACTTTTCTTCAAGCCCAAAGAAAAGGAAGAGAAACTTCAGTTCTGAAATGCCGTTACCAAGCACTGCAAAGCCGCCTTTCACCAAAGGATCACCCTGAACTTTGGGCTTGGTCCATGTACGGTTTGGTATGGCAAGAACAGCAGCTTGCTTCTCCTTCAGGAGCTCTGTGCTCACCGAGAAACCCAGCCCTGGGATGGTTACGTGCAAGGATATGTATTTTAATAGCAGCCTATAAAATAGGTCTTAGGATTCAGATCGGACAAGTTCCCTGCAGCTCTCTGCACTGTCTAGACAAAACAAGGCAGCAGTAAAACCAAGGCAGCAGGTAATGATCGCCTCCAAAATACATGTACACCTTCTTTCAGACAGAGGTAAATCCATCTGGATAATATGCTGGCACTAAATTGCAAGGAAAACAATTGCTTGTCCCCGGAGGGGGAAGCAGGGGAGAAAGAATGTTTTTGTCTATGCTGAGCTCCTTCAGGAGGCTTTCAATGGTTAGACTGGAATTAACACACAGACAGGCCTTGCTCCAGCACTCACTGAGCAGGGGACAGGGCTTGTAGGACCCACAGCTGTCACCACCACTGGTTTGTAAGCGTTCAAGTGATTCAGTGAAAAATGCACATTCTTGGGTCAATTACCTAGCTTCCCAGAGAAGCGAGAGCCCTTGCATCAGCCTGACCTCAGCTCAGGTAAGCGTCCCAGATAAGGGACACCACTTCAACACAGATTTCCTTTTCGGGGTGTGGCTAGTCGAGCACCTTAAGTGCTTTGTTAAACCAAGGCTACTGCAAATAGTATTTCACATTCTGATAACTACAGCACTTCAGGCCAGCCTTAGCGAGCTGCCAGCACCTGAAGACGAGGAGATCCAGTCTGAATACTGACATCTGCCGACTTACACCTTTGAACAGCTCAAAATCTAGCAAGAGAGGATGAGAGAAGGAAGGAGTGAGTCAAGTTAAGCAGGCGGGGAAATTACACAGAGAGGATGACACTAGCACCAAGACCTTGGCAAAACCCCCATCAGGACCTCAAGAGATTCACTTGGAGCTTGAGTCCAACACAGCCTCAGCTCATCCCACATTTCAGAGTGCATGTCTCTGAACTCAGAGTGTGTCTCTCTGACCTCTCCCAATTAGTTACAGAGGCTCAGAGCTGCAAACTGTCAACACTGCATCAGAATCTATGGGTGCAAATCCTTTCATTTGCTCTGCCTGGTGTCAGCTGTGACCACATGGCACAGAAGAGGATGCATTGGTGCCTCCATAACCAGAACACAAGAGGACCTTAACCTCACAGAAGGGAGGAAGTGCGAGACCAGTTGAACCACAAGTTCAACTCAAGGGATGTGAGCCCTAGTTCCAGATCCACAAAAGTGGCTTCTGCCACAACCTTTACCTATCTCTGCCACCCTCCCTTCTGTACCCAAAAATCAGAGAAGAAAAGTCCCGTCTTTTCCGCAGGGACATTAGAAAGCTATGACTGCAAAACATTCAGAGACCTTCTGGTGCTTTGCCATACAGAATGCCACCATTTGCATTCCAGAGCTGACCTTTGCCTCCAACACCCAACAACATGCTAAAAATTCCCAACAGAGGTTGTGAGAGTCAGATCCACCACCAAATCAACCACATAAAATACAAGCATCTGACACAAAAATTGGGCTCCAAGTTATTGACTAAGCAAGTACTTGATTTCCAATGATTCCTGTATTCAACCTAGGACCCTTCTGTAACACTAGTGCAGGTCTCCTGGACAGCAAAGGGGAGCGGCTCAGTTCAGCCACATCCCTCTGCAGCTCCACAGTGCTTGCCTGCAGACCTGGGGGGAAGAGACCAGTTCCTCTCTGAGCCATGCCCCATCTCTGTCACCAGCTTCCCTTCTAATAACTCAAAATATCTTAGAAATAGAAAAAAAATCCCCCAAAGCTGTATTCTGTACTTTCCAAAGGCAGTATTTTTCCTGGATAACTAATTAAGGGACACACTGCTGTGGCAGGCTGAGTCTTCAGACAGTGTGCTCAGTCTAACACCAGGTTTTACAAGCATTGCTTCCTGACTGATCAGGCTTTCCCCACATACCTCGCTTTCCCTGCTAGGACGCTGCACTGGATCAGCTCTGCCATGCCAAAATGCTGCTGGCCCCCCACATTCTGCCCAGCAGCCATCAGCTCCAACCCCTGGGATGCTGCTGGTTGCAGTGGCAGGCCCTGAATTCCCTGCCACTTCCCCTGCACAGCCCCTTTGAGCACCAGCCTCCTCACATAGAAGTGCCAGACCTTTCCCCAAACTGCAGCCCCAGTTTTGCTCTCCTCATCCCTCCTCCTCTCAGAGAGCTTCAAGTCCCCCTGCGAGCACTGCTTCTTGCCCTCACCCACTTCCCCAATTCTCCTCCTTCCAGACCCCCTCCTGCCTTCTCCTCTCACTGGACATGCACAGCTCTCCTCTCCTGACCCACGAGAGGCTGCTGGAAGCAGGTCTCTGTTCTTCCTCTCTACAAGGAATTCAGAGCACTACAGAAAGATGAGGCGATAGGCAGATTGCAGGGCTACACACGCAGCACGCGCTCAGCCACGAACCCGCCGCTCTCCTCCTGACCCAAGCAAACGCAGATGAAGGTATCATTAAAAAACCCCAACAACTAAACAGCAAACAGAAAGAGTCCTGTTATTAAGTGTGCCAAGAACTGAGGTCAGTTTCTGCTCTGCCTTAAAAATATGGGGTTGGATGAGAGCCTCCTCAGATCCATAGTTGGGGGTGGCTCCAGCAAGTCCTGCCACAAGCAGGGACGGACTACATTAACAGCTCACAACTTAGCAGCAGAGGAACATTTCAAGCTTTAGCTTGTGGTTTTTTCCTCCACCTTAAGGTTTCTATACAGCACCCCACTGTGTCTTTGCTCTACTCTGGACCCTCACTGACATCTGTAACTAAGTGCTGAGCAGCACCAGAAACCAGTCAAGAAATAGGTATAATGGCTGGGGGGAAAAAAATCAAATCCAACAACAAAGAGACTGAGAAAACACCTAGAGCATCTTCAACATTACTCAGTTATCAAATATGGGGTATATGTGATAGATCTTGTAAGAAATACAAGGCCCTTGATGGCTCTCCCATGTTGAACATCTCCTCGAAGGAAAACTGGACATGGTGCTAAGATATCTCAGGGGAAAGTTGACCACTCTCAAAGAGTACACAAACTCTTCCCATTAAAGTCTATGTTTACCACATGGCAAGTCAGTGATTAGGAAAATAGCATGACACGCAACTTAAAAGAAAAATGTTCCAGTGCCGTGCTGTATGAGAAAAAATAATTAAAAAGCATCAAAGTTTTGGCTCAGAGACACAGTTTCCATTTAACATGTGACTGATGCATCTTTTCTTACTTTTGGGAAAAAAACCCCAACACAATAAAGAAAAAAATTTCAGCAATGCATATTTTCTGGAGTGATAAAACTGCAGATCTCCACAGTCCAGAATCAGCAGAACAGCCTGACTGCTAGGGTAAAGGCAACGCTTACATCTGATCCTAATCTACAACATCTGTAAGGATCAAGGGAAAGACGGAGCACAAGGCCTTGAGAAATCTCCCGGATTCCTAAAGAAAACATTTATGTTCTCGCTAAGCCAACGTCCTGCTCAAAGCCCTGTTTCAGATAGTAACCCTAGAAACTGGGCTCTGGTCCCCGTATCAAACGGCACGCACGCGAGCTGCCTGGGGAAGACGTGGAGCCCCAAAAAAAGGGGGAAACCCAGTTATTGCTCAGACTGTGACAGCTCAAATATGAAGCGGTGGCTGAGTTTCACGACCTCCTGCAGCAAGTGCTTGAATTCAGCGCAGCTGTTAAATCACAGGAGGAAAGGGAGAGTGAGGATTTGCAGTTTGCCGGGCGTTTCCAGCTTCTCAGTCCCCCTTCCCGCTCCCCCACCTTGTCCTGGCATTTACTGTAAACCAGGGAATAAGCTTTAGCTGAGCTAGAATCCCTGGAAACCCCAGTCCGCAGCCCGCAGAGGGCACCAGCGAGATGCGTTTGGAGCAGGCGGGGAGCGGCAGCGAGTCATTTCTGGTAAAACTTCTTTAATGTGAGGAATGTCACGGGCTGGTACGGCTGGCAGAGTTTAAGACTGGACTTTTTTTCTTTATTTTTTTTTCTTTTATTTATCCTATGACTCCTTGATGCGAAGGCTGCACTGTGCTCACACTGCCAGTTCGCTCATACAAGCCACACAAGAAATAATATTGGGAGGATAAAAAAAGGGGGGGGGAAGCCAACTCTGAAAAGGCAAAAAAAAAGAGTGAGGCTGGGCCAGCTGATGTAAACAAGTTATGAAATAACACAGGTTTGTATAACTGGCCCGATTGTGTAATGCCTTCCCCAGAAGTGGTGGATTTAGTCGATCTAGGCATATAAGTCATTCCAAAGTATTTCCTTAGCAAAATGAAAGGAAAAAAACCCCAAACCACACGACTGGGCTTTCAGGTCCGTGAATTCACGCCGCTTTCAACAGGAAATATCTTCCATTCTCGAAGCGCCGCCCGGCAGCGGGGCTTGCGTGGGGAGCGGGGCCGGTCAGCGCGAGGAGCGTTGCGAG